>NJRQ01000640.1:23528-46177 GCA_003063805.1 Aphaenogaster ashmeadi
TACTTTTCGAGTAATGAAGTGTGTACGTTCATATAAAATTGTAATCTTCAAACTTTCGTTGATTCACAAAGCTTCCTCTATGAGGAAGCCAAACGAAAAAAAAGAAGAAATAAAGAAAAACTTCCTGATGAGGAAGCACTGTGGAAATTCTTAATTTGCACGCTTTTGATACTATAACTGTGCTACTGTATTTTTATGATGCTAAGAAGTAATAAAATCCAGATACCGTTACAATTTGTCTTTCTACTCTCTCTTCTCTATATCTTTTACACATTCATATATTTCCTATAGAAGTTCTCAGTAATGCGCAAGCATCATATACATCGTCGCTTGATAAACTTTTCTCTCGTGGGTCAAGTTGCGAAGAAAATTTATGTACGCTTTATGAAGACTGGTGCTTAATGGGTTAAAAGAAAAGTTGCGGAAGTCGCGACCGAAGTATAAAGTGCGAGGGACAAAATATAAGCCGCGAGAAGGCTCTTGGCGGCTAGCGTCAGTTTGTTTAAGAATCATCGCTATGAAGACGAGGGATAATGTCAAAGACGACATTCTATACCTTCAGGGAGCTGTCGTCGGATAGCTGAGCGCCTTCTATTTTCCAATGTAGAAGACCGCGTTGAGCGACAGAAAGTAAACATTCGTTCCTCTACGCACCTCTTCCTTATATATTACCTTCCTTCTAAGAAATCAAGTTTAACCTCGGATTTAAACAAAGATGAAAGAAGAGCTGTTTTTAACATAAGCTCGAATTATGTAGCTCGTATTCGAGCTACATAAATAAAAATTACTAATGTTACATAAATGAGAATTATTAATAGAAATTTATCCAAGTCTTGATACGTTAATTAGCGATATCTATCAAAATTCTTCCTTAAACTTAAGGAGAATTCGAGAATGGTCGTCGTTTACTCATGAAATCTACTTGCTACGTGTACTTTCGACACATTTGTATTAATCTATACGTCCTAGCATCTTTTGTATTTATAATTAGAGTTACCATGCAAAATCATAAAGATATTATTTGTAAGCAAATTGAAACATATTAAGAAATAAAGAGCTAAATACATTAACCATTGACTATTGGATTAAAAAATAGGTTTTTACGAGTAAACCTATTTAAATTACAAAGTTCTTCTATATTGGATATCCTTTTAATAAAAAGAGCAACGTGAAAAAGATCTTCCCAATAGAGCTCTTTACAGTCGTTACAAATACATTGATAATCGATAGCTACCCTCGAGTCTCGAGGCTTCATCTAAAACTCATTACCCGTCAATTTCCCATTCGTTTGCACTATCTGCTGCTTCCGTAAAACGAAAGTTACAGCAGCTTTACGCCGTGTAGATAGGAAATTATTAAAACATCAAATTCACATAAAGCTATTCATATCTTCGTTCGTCTAACTTCACTCTTCGCCACCCTTTTTCTCTGTCCATAAGCCCGGCACGACTCCTAATGGATTCCGCGAGTTCTCGAGCGGTACTTGCTTGCCATTAAATCCTGATGTGCGGTGGGATCTTAGTTCTCCTTGCAAAGTGCATGGAGTAACTCGAATAGAAGTGAACAAAGCGGTCCGTTGAAATTCGTAATGGCGATCCCCAGGGTCGAATTAACAGTAAGGCTGAGTAGGCTAGAGCCTTAGGCCCTCAATTTTTTCGGCCCTTGATTCTCGGAAGAAATGAAAGAAAAAATTATAAACGACTTATCCCAGTAAAATAGGTGTAAATGCCACAACCACTTTTGTGGCAGGCATTTTTTTAATATGATAAATTTACGAAAAAAGTCGATCCAGTTACTAGCTTTTTATCTTTGTTCATTAAAAGTTAGCTGAAAGCTTTCCAAATGTTGAAACATCATTAAAAATTTATTTATCTTTGATGATCACAAACTGCAGTGGAGAACGCTCTTTCTCGCTATTAAAAAGAGTCAAAAATTGTTTGCGATATACAATGTCAGAAGAGAATTTGTGTGCATTAGCTTTACTCAGCATAGAAAGCACTATTGTTAAGTCGCTAGATATTGATATAATTATCAATGACTTTGCTTCAACAAAAGCAAGGAAGCAGAATTTTTAATATTCAAGTATTCAATTTTATAACTTAAATGTATTTTATTATTTTATATGAATAAATGACTGATTTGTGTAAATAAATATTGTTTCAATTTGTTTCAAATAAAGTATGATTTTTATTGAATTGTAATTCGGGCCTTTCTAATCTTAACCTTAGGCCCTAAGCTACCTTAATTCGGCCCTGGCGATCCCCCTGTTGCACCTTAATGGAGATACAAATTCATCTTTATCGCAATAATATTATTGAATGTCGCAACGCCTGTAAAATCAATACTTGTTACTTGTTACGTCAGCATAAAATAATTTGTAGAAAGTAATGCGTGTCGATGATAAATTTTACAAAGCATTTATAATATCTTGAAATCAAAAGGATATTAATATTGGATTTGAAAATAGATGACTCTACGATAACAAACATAAACCTGTCCCGAAATATTCCCTGTTTGTTACGGTCGCAATAAATACGGGGACACAAAAAATAAAGTTGCCTGTCTTCTTGAATCCAAAAAGATTTTCGGATTACGAATGAAATTTCCATTCGCAATGCTGAATCGGCAGAATTTGCCGTTGCGATATGAGGTCGTCGAGCCGACACATCGATCATAGCTGAGGGTCACTTTACGACTTCGAGCAATTCTCGTTTGGTGCGCGCGAGCCGACTGCGAATCTCGATTTCCGTTTCCGATAGGAAGTAGCCACTATAGCATGAGAAAGCTTTTCGCGAGATCGCATAATCTATAACCATTTTTGATGTTTTATTATTTCAGTTATTTCGTATTATGCACTCTCTTTGATTAAATCACGCTTCTCTATCTCACGTTGCCTCGCAGAGAATAGCGAAATACTAGGTGAATTAATAAAATAAGAAACATGCAGAATGATATGCCACAGATGGAAAAAGTATTCGTATCCCACCTATTTTGGGAATAATTTTACACAAAAAAGAATAATGTAAATGCAAAGTGTTTTTTTATCAGTATATTAATGCGGGTGAAATTAATGTATTTTCTGGTAAAAATACTTCGCAGTAATAATTTTCTTTCTCGGTTCCGGTTCTATTATATCACCGAAATTATAGTAGCCACATTAATAACTTATACAACCAGAATATTCAATTGAGGATGGTTGAGTATTAGTCGTATTGTATAGGGTCTGACATTCTAATCTACAGACGTGACGCAAGATTGGACCGTTCGGGACGATTTGTCACGCGTGTGCCCAACATCGTAGTCGTTATTGTCAAGCGGTTCTGGCCGCAATTCCACATAACCGAATGAGTAAGCACAATACTCGCGTTCCTTGCTCACGTTGTCTGTCGGGATCATCGAGTAACGTACGCCGGAACGTATACACGGAAAACCAATTAGGATGGGCACGGAACTTACAGTCAAGTGTTCTCACAACAACCCCCGATACGAGCCACGTTGCAATTTCTGCGAGTAATTTAAACCCCTTTCGGGCTAGTTCTTTCGCTGAGCATCGTCGAGAGCGACGTGATTAGATCAATGTGTTAATACGGATTCTACAGATGTTTCCTAGAGAGCAAAGTTAAACTAATTGTTTGTATCATTACTCAATTTAATCCCAAGCCATATACTTTGCACACACTCGTACGATTTATTTCTGCAGCATGCTTATCTAGAAAAAACGCGAGAGTTTGTTACAATGTGCATTGGAATGAAGCGCTAATAAAGTACTACTTAATGTTTGATCTGGAAAAGTCGATAAAACACGAAGTTAAACGCATCGATGAAATGATGCGATTGATGAAACAAGGAATATTGAGCCGTTCTCTCGATAGATTGAATAAGAAACTGGCTCATCCACCTTGTCGACCCTCCATCTTCATTTCGTAGTACCTTCCATGCCTGGCCGGAGTCGTTAACTTTCCCTCCCACGTTTCCTTTTGGCTTCCTCGTTCAATTCTTATTGATTTTCTTGACGACGTGCTTATGATCCATAACGCGTTAAAGTGCGATAATGTTCCATCTTTGATATCGCGTCTTGGTGAGAATTCCGTGGGTAGAAAAACACTGAATAATCTGGGGATATTTCCCACAATGACGACAATCTCTTAACTTATTCTAAGAAAACAAGAGCTTTTAATGTATTGGGAGACTTCCAATGTATTTTATTGAAATGATTGCAAGATTTTTTATTTTGGATAAGACGAACATTTAGACTGAACATTAGAGAGCAATGATATCTACTAAAGTTACTGCAAAATAATTAAAATTACTTAATAAGATGGGAAGATTATGAAGAATGTTATTATTACGCGTAAAATGTGTTCTATACAAAAATATAAAATAATAATCAGGTTATGTGATATTATATGATATAATGTAAAAAATTTACGCTGATAAATTTTAAATTAATAATTTTTTAAATAGTAATAATTTATAATATATCTAGGAACACATATCACCTCTTTATGTGATTAGCGTAACTGTCAAAATGTATACAATAGAATATAACTTATAACATACAACTATATGCGGAGGAAATGGGTCTCTCTTTCTCTCTAGAATTTACTTTTTCACTTTCAACTACGTGCTAAAAATAATAGATTTTTGTATCTAAATAATATGTCTCCAAATGCAACGTGCTCTGCTACATCACAGTATTGTAAATCATCTTGGCCATGGATGCAAAGATGAAAGAAGCTACGAGAATATGACGTAGGGGACGTTATCATCTTTATGATCGTGCAGGAGCGCGTCCGGGCGCGAGAAAATCCGAAGGCTTCTTTAACAGAAATGCGGAGCGGCGAAACTTTATCGACGTCCCGGAATTGAAAACTCGAGGACAGGGGAGCGAGCGACTTCTCCGTGGAGATGTTCTTGCACCTTTTTTCCAAGCGGATTACTTCGCGTCACGACCGAACGAACGCGGTCATCGAACGCGAAAAATCCGCGCGTTACTTTTTCACATCGCACGATTCGCGGTAAGAGATAGAGAAATATTTATTGATCGTAACGAACTGCCTGTGCCACTGGCACAAGTAACAACTTAGAAATTCCTTGGTAAAAGAACTTAGAGGTGTCGGAATATCAATATAATGATATTTATTCAGATACACAATAATACATGCAATAAAAAAACAGCCTTCTCACATCTTAGGCAATCGTCTGTATAATACATTAAATTGTTAATGAAGTATTTAATTGAATTGTGTAACTCTAATGGCTGCATTTTGCATTTTCCTAGTCTCTCGCGTACTGTGCACATCTCGGTAGTGACATCATATCGATAGTGACGCAGTTTCATTTTAAACACGTCTCGAACTTGGACACTTTTGATTCCCTTATGAATGGAACAGCAAAATGTCTACTACGAAGTAATAGAGGGTAACAATGGATAACGAGTTGAGACGAACAAATAGCTCTGAAGCATCTCAAAAGGCTAATTCTCTTGCTGCGAGAAGCTCTTGGATTCTCCGAAGAATTAGGAAGAAAACTACAGAGTCATGCAAGGACAGTGCGGCGGGATGCTTCCTCGACATTTGCATTCCGACCGCGTACTGCAATATCCTCGTCGATATTCGCAACGTGAGAGTCGCTCGTGCGTTTCGTTGATTTGGCCGAAATTGCACAGGGGTTGGCAGGGATAAACGATGTGGAAAGACGCGCCCCTGCGGAGGATTTAAGGATTGGGTGCTTGCACACGAATATCGGAAATACAAAAGGGGTAAGAAAATTTCTTGGCCTTCTTATTATTTTGATACTCGACACGTATACGTAATACGTTATGTATGCTATTGTAGACTGTAGAATTATGTGAACACTAGTATAATTGATCGATGCGATGCGGAGCAGAATTCGCATCTGTGTTTCAAGCGAATGCTAGTGCAGGATTTCAATATTCCGCATGATCTCGTCGATCATGCTGTTATAGTCTAAAATCAATACGACAGAATTCAATGTTAGTGGTGTTTTAACCTTCGACCGATTGTGTGTGAGTACGCACCACAATCGTCCATTGACCATTGATATGAAATTAGTACATCTTACGTAGAACCACGATTTTACATTTAGTTTAAAAGCGAATGTAAATGTGATGTTTACCAATTTTAGTTCAATATAAAACTATCAGAAAGAATTAACATTATTTTAGGAATTTTTTTGGTAATTCAGTATTAAAAAACGTGACGTCATTTGCTTGTTAATAATTAACGAGGCCAAGGAAAATATAGAGTCAGATATTATAATCTCGTATTACAGAAGATTATTTCAGAGATATGAGGCGAGTAACATTAAAATGAGAATGGACATCCGAATCGAGTAAAGAGGACTGCGGATAATATACGAACCACGATTTTCCCTCAGATAAACCGCGTATCACCAAAAAGCACCTTCCAGGGGTTATGAAAAGCGACGAAGGATTTATTTATAGATCGAGTGGCGAAAGTCCCCTTCCGTTCACATTAGTCTTCCTCCGTGTCATCATACATACAGGCCGTTTATCCTAAAGTGGCATAAGTTAACTTTCAAAGCCCAATAAGTACGACACGAGTTTAATAAAGTTTATACAATATGTTTATTTTAATAAAATTTAGAATACTTGACTCGGTTCAATTCCCATATAAAATAGCGTATGTTTATCAAGAGGATATCTCATTGTATGTATGTACAAAAAATATAGAACAATAGAAAATCGATATTTTCGTACGCATGTTTCGTGAAAAATTCACATTTAGTAAAAACAATGTAAATAAAATTTTCGAATGTTTGAAAATTTAGTTCGTTACAATGTAACATAATAATGCGACCTTGTTTAACTATTTGCTCGTCGCTTTCGTGAAATTTTCAGCACGATGGGGTTGCACCATGTACGAGCGCTATCGGTGATTCCATTCGAGATAAATCGATCTTTTGTTCCCTTTTGGTCATTCGATGGACGAAATCTGAACGCTCACGATAAAAGGGAACGATCAACGGCGCAAATCAGGAATAAATTCGACCGCGAGTTAAATCGAGAATTGTCATTGGACCATCGGGTACGCAAAGCAAATCGGAAATTAATGGATGTTATAAATGATATGAGCCGCTCGTAGAATTACGATATCAGTGAAAACGCCCGCGAAAAGTATTAACGGTCGATGTGATTCGAAATCGTGCGGTTTTGCCTTTAATCGCCCATAATTACGCTACGTGAGCATCGCGCTTAAATAAAATATTACTTCTCTCTCTCTCTCTCTCTCATATCACAATTATATTAAAAATTTGTATTTCTTCTAATCTTCTTTCTGATCATCTAAATTATATAAATGTGTATTTAAAGGTAGAGACGTTGAGGTCGTATCCGTTTTAATTTAAAACAAAGCATGGATACGGAACGTAATGAACGTGGCGCGATTAGCTATATAATGATTCGATGATAAATTGTTAAAAAAATATTCGCTAAAAAATTTTATTATTCGTTATTTAAAGATCAGGTAAACTTCAGGTGCAGAGCATATCGTTCAACCTACGATGTACAACATCAAGCTCCCCTTTTTGGAAATGCATTAAAAATTTTCATTCTCCGTCAAAGCTCATCGTTGTTTTCTCGTCTCTTTTTGTAATAAGCGGCTTTGGACTCCCGAAAATAATGATGTCGATATTCGAGAGTATATTCACAGCGTGCCGAAGGATTAAGAGCTTTTATCGAAACGCGGCCACTTTGATATGCATTGCCTTGAAGCGGGCTAGATAGCCTAGCGGTTCCCGGAAACCTGAGACGAAATGCCATAATCGATATACCCATGGCTCCATTTTGGCCGGACGTACAACTACGAGTTATGCGTCCCATGTACCATGCGGCCTGTTTGCGGAGATGCGGTGCAGCCGCGCGCTGTAACGTCCGCCCTGAAACTACATCCGTGATGTTTAATCCGCGTATAATTGGAGAACGTCTTGTCATCAAAAGACACGTTTCCTTGCTTGAGTGATCCAGTATTAGTGCAATATAAATATATATTATTTAAACATATCGTACAAGTTATTTATTTACATATTAAAAGCTGTTTTTATAATAATGATATATATTGATTATAATTTTACTTTAACGCGCGATCGCCTCTCTCTCTCTCTCTATTATTTTATAAATTTTAAAGATAATATTGGAAGTTTAATATAGTATTTGATATCAATTTTTATATAAATAAGTCGTATAAATATATAAACAAAAAGTCTTATTTTTTACACAAATTCTCTGTTTGCTATTTCTACAATCTAGACTTTAATTTATGTGAATACTGTTTTTTTATAGGCAAAATTTAATAATTATTTTATTGTATGGACATTTTATTCATGCCTGAAGCCTTAATTCGTAATCTTCGTTATTAATAATCTTCGAACTTCATTTCTAATAATATTGTGGTACGCAAACCTAATGGTAATCAAAGTCGACACGCAATCATAGTCCACTATATTGGCGATTCATCTGCGATTATGTTCGATGAATTCATAGTACTACACACTCGTTCGAAGCAACATTTTCAATCCCTAGTCTCGAAACCATGCATCAACTGCATATTGTATTTGCAATATGTGTGTGTGTGTGTATCTATATATATATATATATATATATATTTGCATCGAACAGGACGATTATTGAGCTGATAGATTTCCAACAAGCGCGAAATGCATAATGAGCGGAAGATCAGTGGAATGTTACTATTGGCGACAACACCTGTTCAACAAATGTTAACAAAGCTAATATCTTATTAATGTAGAACGCAACAATGTTTCGTGGACATTTTATTTATAAGAGAAGATTTAATTTTTTGCTTAAATGTTTGCAATTGTAATAGTAATGTAACAATAACAGATTACATATATTTTAGTTTATATATATATGTATATATTATATATATAAAATACAAAGTTCTATATGCTTCTTGTCGTAGCTTTTCTCTTTGATTTTTATATTGTGACATGACAGCAATAGCGACTCTCATTCCCTTAACATTTTAACATTACATATCGATGCCCTCGGCTTTTTCCGGAAAAAAAAACCGAAGAGCGCTTTACTCACGTTCAAAATATCGATATGCTCGCAGCGATCGCAGCCTTGAAGTGTTGATATTTATTTGTTCTCGACTATTCTGTGTGAAAGTATACATACATGCAAAAACATGTAACTATTATAAAGATGTAAAATATAGATTGGCAGTGTAAGCGTTAAAAAGAGTTAACGGACGAAACGTAAATAAATAAAAAATGTGACATAGGCTTACGCACGCACGCACAGAGAGAGAGAGAGAGAGAGAGAGAGAGAGAGAGAGAGAGAGAGAGAGAGAGAGAGAGAGAGAGAGAGAGAGAGGGGGGGGGGAACAAGGCGGAGGGAGAAAGAAAAAGGGGAGCGAAGGGAGACAAAGAGTTAAAAATAGCTTATTTTTTCAATTCTCCTCCATTTACACATATTTATTCTATATTAAAATTTATTCTATGTGGAACTGACTAACCAAAGCGATTAACTTTTCTCTAGTTAACATGAATACCTCTTCAATTATTTCAATTTCCATTTTAAACGATTTTCTGCGAGATCGTAAACTGAAAATTCGACTTGAAAACTCCTCGTAGAACCTTTACACAGCTGATTACCGGCGAACTTGGCGATTGATTCGAATTAACTTTAATCCCATTTAAAAACTTCGTATGACCTACCTCACTTACTCTAAGAATCGCAAGCCGTAGTTGGGTCAGGATTAGTTGGAATAAGTTTCCAATGCAGTCCTCATTAAAGATTGGACTGCAATGGCTCTACACTTTGAAAAAGGAATAGCATACGTCGAGTATAAGATAATAATATCTTAAGAAAATAAGCTCTTATATATTGATTTTCTACGTTAATATAAATCTTTCTTCTCGTTTTCTTGCTTTCTTGACAATATAGTAAACTAATTTTCTACTACTAATAATGCTATTAATTTGTGTTATACAAATTAATAATTTTATTTTAGATTTAATTATGCAAAAATTGTTTCATATTATTTAACAAAATTGATTTTCTCAATAATTAAATTGCTCGGAGTCGATCCATCAATATTATTGCCATTTTTTCCAATTTATTGATGAATCTGAATTTATTATTATGACGTAATTTCAAATATTCTGCATAATAAATTCAAAACATTAAACATTTAACTATGCGCTATGATTGAGCTTTCGTATATACACCTATGTACCAATATATGTGTATATACGAAAGCTCAAATATGTGTATTACACGAATGATGCAGATGCAAACGCAATGAAATGTGAATTTACGTAAGTTATCACGTCACACGGGATTCTCTCACCAACCACCAAGATAGAGTTGATTTTTCGCCGATAAAAAATTCAAATTTATGCCGGACGCAAACAAAAGAAATCTTCTCCATTTTGAATTACCTTTGCGCTTTTTATACATTTTGCTAATTTGCATATTAACGTGCGGGATATTTCTACCTTACTCTTTTTTGACAGAATAGCTGATGACTGCGCTGAGGCAACAGTTATAAAAACAAGAAAGTTTATCCGAAACTGTCGAATTTAAATGTGACTGTTGGACTATGAAAACGTCGACACATTTGACTACTGTGATTTATCTGGAAATGCACATGCGTAATGGCTAATACTGGGGTGCAAATATTAAAGTTATGTTACAAGTTAATATATAAGCAATAATTAGCTATTATAATTTCGCCATTGTATCATGATCGTTTCGCTATTACCTTTAACAATCAATATTCATCTCGCTTTAATGATTCGAGGCTTGTCTCGCATAATCCAATATCAAAGCCCAATTTATAGACGCGGAAAGCATGGATTAATGGTGATGGGATTGATGCTACGCGCAATCTGTACATGCAACAATCTCGTAGAACCACGGTTACGTACGTCAAAAGGACAATTAAATTTTAACACCTTAAATTTCTTCCATGTCGCGATGATCCTTATAAAACGCGGAATATGCAGAAGAAAACAAGAGCGATGCAATAAATTGGATATGCGAGATACGAGTGGAGTGTAACGAGTCTATAAATTTCGCGGAGATGTCGTACGACGAAACTCATGTCGTTACATTATTATCTGTCGCGTTACATTATGGTATAGTGCTGGAGCGCGAGGCGAACAGGTACCGGAAGAAACTCCACGCCTCTCTATCTCTCCAGTAAGTTATTTCGAGAGATAGTTTGCGTACGTGCTTGCTTCCGCATGACGTACATACTCGAATGCAGTCTACGAATTTATAAATGCGAATTACCGCTTCTTCGTGCACTGTTCGACCTTGAAGATAAATTTGTACGTTTCAACACGGACAAATCTATATGATGTGAAATGATCGCGCCTGTGTCAATGCATCGCTATTATCTTATATAACGAAGCGCTAAAGCGTTAAAGAATTGCGATTGATCACTAGTCAATCCTTGCCTTAATAGACTTTGATATTTAAAAAACACGCGTTTGATTGACGAGTAAATTAAGTGTTGTTTCAAATATACTGAATAATAAGCAAATTTTTAAGTTGCAAATTTAAAATTCTATCATCAAACTTATTTGCTTCATATACATATATAAAATATTTAATGCATAAGGTTTCTCTTGTAAATTTTATATTATTTTATCTTACACGTTTTATCAGTTTTATCTAAAACATAATGTACGCGTATCGAGTTTAAATAACAGATATTGCAAGAAATCTTTCCACAATACTAAATTGTACTTTTAGATGTTTTATATGTTGGATTGGATATTGAATATGATAGATATAAAGTTGTATTTGAAATGGATCTTACAGATTTTGGATCGCATTTGAAGTAATCTTATATATTTACATTTTAATCTATTTGGGTGTAAACTTATTATTTTGCTTGTTAGTTTCACTGCTCCAATATGAGATCGCTGATCCGAAGGGAAGGCGAACGGAATCGTAAAGCGAATTCTCTCACGGCGATCGCTAAGTGGTTTAGCAGAGATTTAACTCAGCCTTCGACCTCGCCTCGTTTGGCCCACGTTCGTTTCGAATGATAGCTATTTCAAAGATTAACATTGGTCTGATCAAAATTTACTGGACTGATACTGGTATTGGCAACTTCCAATGCATCTTCATAAAACCAACAAATGTCTCCCCGTAGTTTCCCTATCGAATTCGTACAGCGCAAGGCTTCCCCCGATAACGATGCATCTCTTTCGAAAGGTCACTTTACAATTCTATCTTATTGCCATGCAGAACGTACGCAGTATAACGGTCACTACTAGTTCGTCAATTATAGAAAACTGTTCTACTATTCTTTTTAAACTTCCATTTCATCATCAAAAGTCGGAATATATTGGAATTTTAACGAAGATTATAGACAAAGGACGATAGGTAAAATGGGCCGATTTTTGCCCCCGAAGTGTAACGAAAGTTATTTAGTTATGCATGTAATCTTATGTTTTTGGGGTCGCTGAAGACGATGGTAGCATTTATATTCGTCTAAACCTATGAGACAGTTGTCAAAAATCGCTTTAAAGAGGTCGAAATAAGTGACGATTTTGTTCCAATTATTTAACTGTACACATATTACTTGTGTATATATCGTCCTTTATAAATCTTTACAGTCCTACATAAATCGTACGCAGACTACATAAAATTAAATAAAAAATTAAATCCTTTTTATGTATATTAATATCACAATTCTCAAGGTAAAGCATGTTATAAAAATACACCGGAAGAGAGAAGAGATATAAAAAAATAAAAAAAAATTTTTATACAACAATTGTTTATAATATACTGTGGAATATATGTAAATAGGATTATGCAAAACCGATTTGATTTTATTTAATAATATCATATTGAAATTAGACAAAATATATTTGCATTTCCTTCGTACTTTCATGTGAGATTTTATCATAAAATTTTTATAAGCATACAATCCGTTGCGACATATATGCGTTTGGCAATGTCATAAATAATTTTCGGCACGGATGGGTACCACGACTTATGATTACTCAGGCATATTTCTCCTGTCGCCCATTACCGTTGCATATGCAATGTTATGAGCATCTGCCATATGCAATAAATATCTGCACACTGCAAGTTGCATCATATGTATGTACATACAGAAAAAGTTATCAGAAGCATTCTGCTAGAGAGGGCAATATTAATTTTTTAGATACATTCTATTTAAGCATTAATAGCGCATCAGTTGACAAACTTATTTATTAAATAAAAAAAAGACCTATTAGTTTTTCCAGAATATATTATAATTATACCCAAGCCACTCACTTTAAGAAATCTAGGAAAATAAATATCTAGAAATCTTAGGTAAATTATATTTTCGAAATAACTTTTATAAATAGTAGGTATCTTAGAAATCATATTTCCCAAAAAATTACGCATGCTAACATTCAATTGTAAGTTAAGAAATATACTTCACTATCAAAACATATAGTTTTGGAAGTATGAGTAATTAAAAATTTAATTGTTTTAGCAACTTTAAAAATAAAATTAGATAAAATAATTCTTTAATTACTAATAATTAATATAATTAACACTGATTTTTGTTTTAATAGCAGCTTGCATCTTTGTTGTCAAGAGATAGTAAAAAACGAATATATATAGTTAGTCTTAAAATATTCCAAAAAATTACGTTTAAATTTTTGCTAAGTATTGTATAGACCAACTGCCTATTTCTTCAAGCAATCTCCAGAAAATGCACGATTTCTGATGGCCTACATTGCTCACGTATCGCATAAATTCTTTTTAAGAGATATCAGCCTTTAGGTTCCACCATCTAAATGAATTATGTTTGTCTCCGTGACGCACATGAATTATAGACGTTCTATGTGCTTGATAGAAGCCGAGCTTCGCATTATCGATTCATTCGCGATTGTTTCAATTACATTTTCCTGCAGTTGCAACAACTATTAATACAAGGGTGAAATGGTGAAGGCAGACCATTATCAATTTCTTGAGACATTCTCTCACTGAATATCATGTCGTGAGGCATTAAATGGGCACCTGTCACCGTACATTTGGATGCGACGCGTCGTTGTGTACATTAAGAAAGGATACATGCGCTTCGCATGCAATAGCTGAGATTCACGACAAACTGAATTGCATGCTGACGAAGACTCTAAAATTAGCAAACAGCACTAACGAACAGCGTAGTCAGTATTCGTTATGAATATGAGGAAGAACAGCTTCGGTAGCATTATATTTGCATTGAGTGTCTGTCATCTTAATTTAACGCAGTTGCCATTTTTATATAATTTAATGTCACTTTTTTAATCTCGTAACTCTTAATTTAATAGTTAGTATATATGAGCATTTTAAAAACTTCACAGATCTTTGGAGCTGAAATTCTTACTTCTCCCGGCGTTATAATCGATAAAATTTTGTAGGAAAACAAAACGCTTTTAAATAATCTTTGCAATGTGATGCTTTTCTATGCAATCGATATCCCGCAGCAATATCTTACCGCTCATCGATGGTTTCTCGATAAGCAAAGTTTTCCTTCGTTTGTAGCTCTCTCTCTCTCTGATCCACTTTTGTTTTTTAGCCGGTATCTATTCTGTAGCGGAGATATTACTGACGTCTGTCGAGATAGTATCATATTTGCGTCGAAATAAATTGCGAAAATAAGATACACTGGTTTCCTGGGGAAAATCAGATCAAATATGACATTTTAGCTCTTACAAATCTCATTTTTATATTATTTGCGAGAACTCTATAAGAAAATTAAGATTTTTATTTGACTCTCAATAAAAAATTGTGAAACAATTGTCAAAATTTTTCAAAGAGACTATAAACCAAGTAAATTTGGATAAAGAAGCGAATTTATTTCGTAGATGACATTTATTCTTTCAAGCCGTAAATACATTGTGCATACGGGAAAATCGCAGGAACGAATCTCTTTTGAGCCACGCGCCGTCGGACATCCTGTGCGATGAATTTATTCGAAAAAGTTGGCGGACGCAAACGATATGAACACAACCAACGTTGCGGTTAGTACGTCAAGCATCGCGAAAGCATCGTCAGTGCACATATCACGACAAAACGGGGAACAAGTAGCGTAGCTTCGTATTCGCCACCGTAGGCAGAGAAGGAGAAACAAACGCCCGCGCCAAATGCACCATCATCCCTATCCACTCTCTAGTTTCCCAACTAAAATGGAGAGGGACCGTCCCGACATTCTATTTCCCTCCGAATCTCCAGCGACGCGACTAGCAAAAATGGGACAGTTAAATTTTCTTATTGTGTAATGTGATCTCGTATTATGCTCAAGGGTAGTCTAGGGAAGGATAAGAGTTTAATTGTGTTTTAACTAACAAAATTAATTCATTAGAGACATTGTAAACTGCTCTTGTGCGCAACAGATATCAGAAGTTTACGATGTTAAAGAATGTACTAGAGATAACGAATTTTTCGCATTTATTGGGTAAGTATTTAGATTGTCGTTTTTAATAAATTCAAATAGGATTAAATAAATTTAATATTAATTTCTATGTTAGTACACTGCGCTGTACATAAAACATATTTAAGATATTATATTTTGAGATTAAAATGCTTGTATTTAAACAGCTAAACAACTTCTATTAATTAACTACAAAATATTTAATATTACACATACAATCAACGCAGTAATTCATTCATATAGCAACGAAAAATCTTCATTCCACCATTAAACAACGATTTCAACAAATCGGCATCCAGCAACAACAAATGATAACTTAAAAAAAGAGCCATTCATCGAGCAATAATTAAAAAAACGACGACATTGTCCACCATGAAAGAACAAAAGAAGGAATATCCGTCGCGCAAAACACAACAGCTATAAACAGCTTCGTCCAGAGTTTACCAATCAGGTAGTCGCATATCCGCTATCGAACACCGAAAAGCGATCGCGTTCCGTCTCTGTTGACGATCCCACTATTTAGCAACGTAAAAGATAACATCACCATCAAGAGTCGCGTTCACTATTAGTTAAATAACACATATATAGGGCACAACCACATGCCGCGCAGAAGAGGGGTTCAGCGGAGAGCAATTCCATGAGACCGCCACCACCACGTCCACGCAACAACAAACAGAACTACTGCCGTTTGTAATATTGTCGTTCTCTTTTTTATGTCAACGTACGCTGGTCGTCCAGGAGGAGCAACGTCGTTGCTGACGTCGACGACGACGACGACGACAGCTACGATGACGATGCTGCTTGGTTTATCGTGGAGGCGGAAGGGAAAAGGGACGAAAAAGAGGAGCTCTTCTCGTTCGCTCGCCCTCTCTTTCGTCGTCTCTCTCTCGCTCTTACTCGAGGCTGGGGAGCATCATGACGGGGAATATTGTCCTCGAAGGGGGTGGTTCGTAACGACGCACAACGACGGCCGCGGCGCCGGTACCGCGGGTCAGACTGAAATCCGCGCGAGCGATACTCAGCCTCTTATAGGAAACGTTGGGGCGCAAGCGCTACCGGTGGGGGTTACCGGTTACCCGAGAGGGATGGGCCACGTTTCAAAAAGAGATGCTCCCGTCGATCCACCCCCGCACAGATCGATCGACTTTTCATCGGCGCCCATCGAAATACGAGCGACGACAGAACATCGTCGTCATCGTTTTTTCTCGTCATCGAGTCATCCCACAATCGAATTAAAATGTACACAAAGTACACAAAGTAAAATGTAGTCAGTCTTACGTAGTAAACGGCAAAAAATAGAAAAGAGCGTAAATAATCATGGACCAGAGTATAATTAGCCTAAATAGACTAAAAAAAGAAAACGCTGTGTGTGACAGACATTACGCTAATGGGGTGTTTGTATTAATAGAAATTAATATTTGCTCTTTCCTGAGAAAGAGTGGTATTCTTACAATCTTATGGAATCTAATTATTTCCAAGATTACAAGAGAAATAAATGTTCCATATTATACAAAAATATCATCCGAATCATTAGTGGGACAACAAGATAAAGTAGAGTATATCTCAGGTTTCAATGAAATAATTTCATAAAATTATTTTTCTGTGCAAGTATAACTTTGATAAAAATATGTGATAAATTTGTATTATTGTTTTCTAATATTTTATATTATAAATATCAAATATGGCCAGTACATATCAGCGCGCACGCGCGCACCTTTCTCTAGTTATTATCTTTTATTATATCAAAATATTTATAAGCGTGTGTGTGAGGAGTGATTAAAACCTTATTAAATACGTGAACATCGATATGAAATAAAAATTTATCTTCGATTAAATGCATATTGTTTCACAAGTTAAACAGAAGCGTGACATAAATTTAGATTTAGATAATGCAGTAGTCTCAAATTCTTTTCAAATAATGCGGCTTATGCTTCGCCTGTTGACATTTCGTTGATGTTCCGTATCAATTATCCATTCGTTTCTTAATAAATTTTCCGATCGTTTTGCATAAAACTCTAATATTTGTAATTTGATGAAAAACGATATTATACGGGTCGGAGATGTAGGGGAAATTCCCCAAATATGGACCACCATAAGATTTTATAAAATAAATTTTTATTAAATACTATATAATCAGCCTCGTTTATTTTAATCAGTCTTATAACTATTAAGTAACATAAAACATAAAATTTTCTTCACAAAGAAACAAAAACCAAACAAAAGCGATTTTTTTCTCAAATGTCATAAAATTCGAAATTTGAAAACAGGTATTATAATATGAACCATCTGATTTTAATATTGTTTGACTAGAGTCCAAATGGCAAATAATAATCTTAATTAAAAAAACATTACGAAAATAATTGGTAAGAATCCTATCATTTTGAAATATTAAACAATGCTAACATGAAATAATACTTTTGTATTAAAAGCTTACGAAACTTACACCGAAAATTTATATCGAGTACGGACAAAATCACTAAATGACCGCCACTTACATATGCGTGCGAGCAGCTTCGCTGCGACCGACTGATGGGATGACGGCGGTGCGAAGTATCATCTGCGATTAGTTTCACTTTGTTAGCTACAGTAGGTTTTTAAAAACAACGGTAGTCCATATTATCCGACTGGTCCATATTTGGGAAATTTTCCTTACATATCTCAAAATATCCATAATAGATGCCTCACAATCAGATCAATATCCAAAAATTGAAGAAAATAGAGAAGAAGAGTTAGGGTATATTTTATAAATATTGATCGAATTGGTAAAGACGCCCGTCACGTAATGGACGGATTTTCCAGGTTCGAATCCTGGCTGAGGTAATATTTTTTGTAACAAGTTCTTCACAGGGTTTTAAAAGATGATTTTCGCATTAGTATCAATTGATTATCAATTTAATATGTACTATTTTCGGCTTTAGCTAAGGATTGCGTTTCAAGACCGACAAAATAGTTGGCGCGTAGTTTGCGGGGCTGAAGAAATGTATATAAATTTACAAAGATTATTACGTACTAAGATCCAGCCTCGACCGAATAGGCTTATATGTATACATATATTTGTTTTATAAATATTGTTCAATTTTCTCTAATCTTTCACGTACATACACTTTCGTATTAAACATATAAAGATTTAAATTTTAAGTTTCAATATTTATCTGTTTAACATAATTATGATAGAAATTTCTTATCTTTATTCATGTCTTATTATTTTTTTTAGTCATTCCGTATATAAATACTGGATCAGCGATTCAAGTCGAAGCAGTGATACAGATTTCGAAATGGCTAGACAGTCGATACTTCAACGAAACATCGCAAAAGCAGTTCAAACGAGAGAAGAAACAGGAGCCTTTGCCTGTAATTATTCGCTTTGCATTTCGTACATACATAAAATGGAAAAGGATCTTACGAATTATATATTAATATCTCACAAAAATATAACGTGTGTGTACTGTGTATACTGTATAGTATGGGCCGCATAAAGTGTTACAAAATATTTTCTTGGAATCTATTAATGATAGCGACAAAATTCTTTTTGGGTTTTTTATAATTCATTCAGAATTTTATGTGATGTATGGGGTACCGCTGCCAGATTGGCAGAGGGACGGAAGGGGGAGTTAGTCTTCCATTTTTTAAATAGAATTATATGATTTTCTTTATATGTATAATATGATTTCTCTAGTTATTTAACATATAAAAGTGCTAAGGTAATGTTATAAATACTTCACGAAATATTTTATACTTTATTCTGACATATTTTGACATAAAATATAAAATATTTCGTAAACCATTAATTTTTTGATAATTTTAGCTTAATACTTTTATGCATAGAATAATATCGAGAAAACAACATCGTTGCTATCAGCGAATACAACAAGAACCAGGTTTGAAGCTAGCACATAAGTTTCTGGGACCATATAAAGTAATGAGAGTTGTATGTAATCAGTGATAAAACGTGCGAAAAGTTGGAAAACAAGAAAGATCGCTTCACACAACGACATGAGCTAATTTCATGAATCTTGCTGAAGTCTAGCTGAACGCCGAATACAATAAACAACGTCACTCAGTTTCCTCACTATCTCGAAAGGGCCTTCCCAATTTCTCTGTAATTTAGGAGTCTTTCCTTTTTTCCTACGAGGATTGAACAACCAAACTTTCTGATCTGACTCAAAACCCGTATGTCTAGCCTTAAGATCATAATGCTCCTTAGTCCTAGTAGATTTCAACTCCATACGCTCTCCAACGTCCTGATGAATTTCATACAACTTCTCCCGTAAGCTTTGGACATATTCATCAACCGAATCGGAACAACCATAATTAGGAGGAGTTCCCAGCAACAAGTCTAAAGGCAGATTCAAATCTCTACCAAAATAAAGTTCAGCAGGAGTAACGTTTGTCATCTCATGCTCCGAAGACCTATAAGCGAGAAGAAACATCGGTACCCACCGATCCTAATCCTTTTGATTTTCTTCGATAAATCAGAAAGAAAAAGATACTGATCCGCCAAAAATAATTTAACAGAAAATTCTTTATTTGGTATCGACACAATTGGCGAGTGATAAATTAACGCTTTTTACGACGTTTCGACCCGGGGAATTGGGTCCTTCTCAAGTAATTTAGCTGCAACAAATTCGTGACAGGAACATGGTTAATAATCAATCGATTTAACGAACTGAACAGATAAAAGAAAAGGATCGCAATATACAATACCTATGCGCTGTCATATAAACATCTTTCTTATAACAACATGTTTCCACAATGAAATTTTTTAATGAAAAGATCATGAGTCAAAAACTAAAACATTTTTATTAAGAAATATCAAGACATCCTTGAGTGTAAAATGATAAAAATATAAAAATAATTACATGTTTGATATAAGTGATGGTACAGTGGATTACTTGGTGATAAATTCCATGTTGTACGAATGTCTAAAATACATTAAATAAAACTGAGATAAATTGTAAAATGTAAAATATGAAATATTAAATCGGAATATTACAGCAAGCGATGTCAATCGGTCGAGAGCAAACGAGAAACTGATAAATTAGAAGATGTACAGAGGTTAAAATTGTAAACATGATAGAATTATAAATTAGAAATAACACTGTCGTATATTGGATTCAAATTTTCCGTGTCCTTTTGTAGATTTATGGTGTTGGTCTGTCTTTTTATGAAGAACATTTCCGCTATTTCACGTTTTCTAATGTTCTTTTCTTTATGTAGTATGTCTACTTCAGGTCTACGTCATGTCAACATCACCTTCAAAAGCCGTAGTGTAAAACTTAGTTTTATCAATCATAATACGCGGTACCAGAGAGCTATTCTGCGACTAGAGATTAGAGATTTAAACCATCACTTAAGTTTTTTGTATTCAGAAATCAATCACATTCAAGAGAGCCTCTCCGACCGCTTACCTAAAGACCGCTTACCTTGTTGGATGAGTTTTTCTATGTTAACACACAAAAAATAATTAAGCACGATAACACAGTAAAAAATAAACTGATTAATAAATTCAACCGATTATTCAAAAAACATAATACGTATGACTTGTTTTTTAACAATGACAGAACGAAATGGTATGTTAACATAAGCAAGAAAACGATTCCTAACAACATATTACAATTTTTGAGCCTTGGTGAAGTTCGGCTTACCGGTTATACACTGGGATAAGAAAGATCGATCGCGCACCGTGCTAGACGTTATAAAGAATTTTAAAACTAACAGCTATAAGATACATCAGAACGTAATCAATCCGATGCGTAATGCGATCGCAAAATTGTTGCAAGTCTTCCTTAATAAGCCCGAACATATCAATAATATAGATCGATTCATTTTAAATAAATTCAAAAAATGTAAAAAATTTTTACGCGATAATAGCGATGTTTTCGTGACTAAGGCTGACAAGGGTCAGATAACTGTTTTTATGGATAAAAATGATTACATATACCAAATGACCGACATTCTTAACGATGACTCTACTTATAAAAGATTAAAAAAAGACCCTATTAATCAACTAACAACGAAGCTTAACACACTTGTGAAATCTTGGCATGATAACGATATGGTTGATGATCCCACATACTATAAATTAAAATGCACAAATGGTAATCTTCCGCGATGTTACGGGCTACCTAAAGTACACAAGGTGGGCTTTCCTTTACGTATAATCGTCTCAGCAATGGGGAGTCCCCTATATAACATAGCTAGTTTCTTACATTCTATATTATACAACTCTGTACATAAACCGAAATCCTTTATCAAAGACAGTTGGTCCTTCGCGCGTAAGATAAGAAACGAAACGATAAAAGACGACCAAATTTTAGTCTCATTAGATGTCACTGCTCTTTACACCAATATCTCAAAAGGATTGGTTGCCAGTGCAATTGAGAGCAGATGGAGTGAAATCTCTGCGAACACCAAATTTAGCTTACAGCAATTTTTATATGCCATTGATTTTGTTCTTAGTTCCACCAGTTTCTCCTTTAACGGTCAATTTTATGAGCAAATTTTTGGTAGCCATGGGTCCCCTCTCTCCTCAATCCTCGTGGACATGGTCATGAACGACCTAGAAACTCGTTGTTTACGGGAACTTGATTTTTCTATTCCTGTCTTTTTTAGATATGTGGATGACATTTTCGCTGTTGTTCCTCGTAGTGAACTTGATAATATACTCAATGTGTTTAATAGCTACCATCCGCGTCTAAAATTTACACATGAAATTGAGAACAATAATTCCCTTCCGTTTTTAGACACTTTGGTCGTCAAAGATGGCCACAATTTACTAACTAATTGGTACCGAAAACCCACCTTCTCCGGGAGATATATTAATTTCTTCTCGAGCCACCCGTTAAAGTACAAAATTAACACAATAAATAGTCTTATTGACCGCGCTATTTTATTATCAGATAAACGTTTCCACCAAAAAAACATTAAAATAGTAAAAACAATTCTTCTCAACAACTCCTTTCCCGATAATCTCATTAACAAGTTAACGAACACCAGATTAAAGCAGCTCCGTCTCCATAGTAACAATAATGACAACGAACACACCAACACCTTTGATTTCCGCAAATGTTTAGCCATACCGTTCGTCAGTAGTCTCAGCGCGAATATACGGTTTACGCTTGATAAGGTTGGCCTTAATACAGTCTATACTATCCCGAAAAAACTTGATGTCATCATTAAAAAGGGAAAGGATAAACTTGATAAGGAACG
>NJRQ01000640.1:86904-97028 GCA_003063805.1 Aphaenogaster ashmeadi
GTGTGTGTGTGTGTGTGTGTATGTGTGGCCACCATATATTTGTAACGTTGGAAGATTCGGACCCCCCCCCGCACCCGAACCGGCGGTAGAGAGAGTGGACCTCGCAAAAGTTGTATGCGGGTAAAGCAAGGTCCACCCTGCCTGTCGCCGGTGTGGGTGCGGGGGGGGGGGGCCGAAGGCCCCCCCTTGCACCCGCCCGGTGTGTGTGTGTGTATGTGTG
The DNA here is from genome assembly GCA_003063805.1 of Aphaenogaster ashmeadi. Taxonomy (NCBI): domain Eukaryota; kingdom Metazoa; phylum Arthropoda; class Insecta; order Hymenoptera; family Formicidae; genus Aphaenogaster; species Aphaenogaster ashmeadi. The sequence continues at coordinate 87,125 of NJRQ01000640.1, forward strand.
GCCATATATTTGTAACGTTGGAAGATTCGGACAGCCACGTCAAAAAAATTAATTTTTCAGAAACTAGACGTTCCGCACTAGAGTTCCGCACATTCTCACTTGTGACGATTACATTTAGTAAGTGCTACAAGGTATTTTTTATCGCGGGATTTTTCGGATTTGGGATTTTTTGTCGTGGGATCTTTTGTACTTGGGATTATTTTGGCCTGGGATCTTTTGGGCGGGATCTTTTGTCGCGGGATCTTTTGTCGCGGATCTTTTTACCGGGATCATTTGTCGGTAATTCCCGAAACGGAATTCGAATTTTGATTTTAATTTTATGAAATTTAAATTTCCTAATTCCGTGACCCCGTCCAAGATTGAGCGCGCCTTCCCTCTGAGGCACGAGACCAACACTACGGATTTCGCGTGGTCATCCCATCTATTCGCGTACGAAACGAGCTCGAATTGCGCGAGGAACTCGCACAAAGGGGCATTCCCGTCGAAGGTGTCGGGCTTCAACTTATAGCCTAAATCCCCCGGACGCGCGTTTGAAGATCCCCGAACGTCGCGAGCGCTTTCTTCGCAAGCGTCACGAACGGCGTCGCAAGCGTTACGTTCCCCCCCGGCAAGCGGATTTATCATAAATTCCGCGTCGCGATTTATTGAACTGTTTTTGGTAGGACTTAGCTGTGAGATTCTCTCCCGTAAGAGACGCAGCTCATCATCCTGTTTGGCCGCCCACCGCGTATGCTCCGCTCGCATCTCGCGCAACTCCCGCATCACCGCCTGCAGCGTAGCCGCTTCGGTTGGAGTCTCCGGATTCGCTAGCCGAATCCTCTTCCTGGTCATAGTCTTCCTGCCGACGAAGCCGTAGTCGTCTCCAACCGGTCCATCCCAGACGAGCCCCCAAAATGTCGCACGTCCGCGCACACGACCGCTCTCTCGCAAGACGGCACTCCCGCACACTCACGGTTCTCGCACACGGAAGAAAAGAAGGACACCGTTTACGAAAAGAAGCGTAGCCTTTAATCGCCTTTCTTATTACATAAGCTCGCGCGCGTACAAGATCTCTCAATTCCGTCACGAGACTCGTTGAAACATCAACAATGTCCGTCGTCAGGGATCGCTCTTCACTTTTCGATATTGATCTTCCGTAGTCGGCCGGCTAAAGCCTGGCCGACACCGACGTAGAGGAGCGCAAGGGCGCAGCGGCGCAACAATATTTTAAAAATCTGAAGCCTTGAGAATATGCTAGTGAAATTTGAAGTGTAAGTTCGAATAATTGTCGGAGTTAGAGGCTGTACATTGAAGCGGCGCGCAAGTACCGATCACTGGCGTGCGATCACCACCCATCCTCTCAATAGAAATATTCAAGAAATTATTCGATCAATTTACGAAGATCTCTCTTCTCAAAACTTACTAAAACGATGCCTCGGAAGCTATACTTAAAATAACAATGAAAACTTCAACGCTATGGTGTGGCAATTCGCTTTAAAGTATATTTTCTGTGCATTGAAAATTATAGATGAATAGAAAATTGCTGATGAATAGAAACAGTGATGTTTTAAAAACGTATTAAAAATGTTGTTGGCTCTCGCGTAATATATGTACGGCCCTGTGCCTTGGTGCCCCTTCCCTACTCTTCCTTTCTCATGCGGCTGCGCGAGCCGGGTGAGGGACAGTCGGTCGCTAAGTCCCAAGCGCCACGTGTTTTTACCGCTCAATAAAGTTTATTGTCCAGCATCATTAAACAAAGAGTTTTTATAAGGTTCCTTACCTGCATTCATTATTGAACAAAATTAAGTGGTCCAGAAATTAAAACTTTTGCCACGGTAAATCGGTTTGCGTGCATACGACCATTAATAGAGAAAGCACGTTTACAGCCGATCATCATACATTTGGTCCTTCGAGCCGGATACGTCCGGAAAATCTACAGCTTCTCGAACGCTATCGAAGCCTGTGTAAAAGTGAGAATCGGGCCGGATACGTCCGGAAATTCCGCAGCTTCTCGAACGCTATCGAAGTCTGTGTAAAAGTGAGAATCGGGCCGGATCTTTCCGGAAAATCTACAGCTTTCCAAACATTATCGAAGCTTGTGTGAGAGTGAGAACAATTTCGTGAAAGACTAAGCTGCAAAGTGAAAGGATTAACATTTTTATCATAAACGTTGAGAAACCGTGTCTCACGAAACTTGTGATCTCTGTGTTCCTTGTGTTGATCTCGAACCATCGAGAGCAAACAAGACAGCGCGTGTTTACGCGTGAGGCATCGCGACGTACCTACCGTCAACAAGCACGGGGAGGGCGAGAGAGACCCCGAGTATACACAAGAGTGAGAGAGACACCGCAACAACACATCGACGCTGCTGAGGACGCCGTCGAAACCAGGGTCAACGGAATTCGAAACGTATTTTTAAGTATTACACTAAAGCGCTTATTACGTTAACTCAGGGCTTATTGTTCATGTCAATATTTTATTAGTTTATTCTTCCGTTTTGTTATAATTCATAATACACAATGAGTAACGAAACTCGTGCACTCGTGCAAAAGCGTGCTACAATAAAATCGCAACTAACTCGCTTCAAAGCTTATTTAGAGAAATGGTCTGAACGTCCGGACGAACAACAATTGATCGAACGTGTCGAAAAAATAAAAATCGCTTAGGATAGCTTTGACGAAATACAATCTAGCCTTGAATTATTAAATGCGGACGCGACTGAGTGTGGGGTGGCGCCGGAAGATAATGAAAGAGCCCATTTCGAGGAATCGTACTACGAGTTGGTAGCGCGTGCTCAGTGTCGCCTCGCCGCTCTTAGACCCCCCGCTGCTGTCGATAATGTAGAGACCGTCCAAAATCAGTATCCCGCACTAAACGTGAAAACAAACATAAAGCTCCCAATGATTAATTTACCCACTTTCACTGGGAAATATAAGGCTTGGCTGGGTTTTTATGACAATTTCAAGTCTATCGTACACGATAACGCGAATCTTACGCCGGTTCAAAAATTACAATATCTAAGGTCATCGTTAACAGATGAAGCCGCCCAAGTAATTCAATCTTTAGAAACTTCAACTCAAAATTACGACGTAGCGTGGGCACTTGTGGTAGAACGTTATGATAATCGAAGAATAATAATACAGAGTCACATTCGCGCACTTTTTGAATTACCGGCAATATCCAAAGAATCGCCAACGCAATTACAATCGTTGGTCGATGCAGCCTTAAAGCACACACGAGCACTTCACGCTCTTGGTCAGCAGAGTATTGGGACGCGTTGCTTTTACATTTGATAACGTCGAAACTTGATCGAAATACTCACAAAGAATGGGAACGTTCTATCGATGGTACCGACATGCCGTCAATTGAAGAATTTTGGAAATTTCTAAAAAATCGTTGTCATGTTTTGGAAAGTGTAACTCAAGAAACCTCGTGCCACTCGAGCCAGTCAATAAAAAGTCAGTCAAGATCTCATAATACGCGATTTAATACAAATCAAAAAACGCAACAAGCTCTCGTGACCACGCACACTAAAGTTGAATGTGCACTTTGCAAGCAGAATCATAATATATTCCAGTGCGATCAGTTTCTCAAACTGGATCGGAATGCGAGATCTGCCAAGGTGAAGTCCCTGAGACTTTGTTACAATTGTTTGAGGCCAAATCATTTGGCAAACGATTGCAAATCTGGTACGTGCAAAAAATGCAAACATAAACATCACACTCTTCTCCATTTTGAAAGTGAATTAGCTGCCCAAGCAGCTAGCAGCTCAAGTACAGTAAACTCCAATCCAAGCACTAGCCTCCAAGCCATTGTCACTTCACAAGTCCTTTTGTCCACGGCATCAGTACTCATGGTAAATAATCGCGGAGAGCACGTCGAATGCAAGGTGTTATTAGATAACGGATCTCAGTCTAACTTTGTTACTAGAGATTATGCAATATTTTAAAGCTCGCCAAGAAGGAAGTTAACGTTCCGGTTTCGGGCTTCAATCGAAGTCTAACGCACATCAAACATTCTGTTACAACGACTCTCAAGTAAAAAAATGGACGCTTTGAGACTAAGTTGTCTTTCCTGGTGGTTTCTCGAATCACGGAGACGCTTCCAACACAATCGATTAATCGTCATGATTTAGACCTTCCCTAACATCACCTTGGCGGATCCCGAGTTTTGTAGTCCTTCTGAAATTGATGCTCTCATTGGAGCTGAGCTGTTTTATCAATTGTTGTGCGTGGGTCAAATCAGACTCAGCAACTCCGCTTTAACATTGCAGAAAACGCGGCTTGGTTGGATAGTTTCGGGAACGATATACAGTCGGGGGCTTGCGTCAAATCGAGTTGCGGTGTAATCTAGTCGTGGATTCCCTAGACACTCAGGTCGCTAAATTTTGGGAAATTGAAGAGGTTCCGAGCGTTAAGCATTTGTCGAGCGACGAGCAAGCATGCGAGAAGCATTTCTCTCAAACATTTTCTAGGGATCCAAGCGGGCGATACGTAGTTAGATTACCATTTAATGATAAAAAACACGAGCTTGGTGATTCTTATAACTCAGTAAAGAAAAGATTGTATTCGTTAGAAAGGCGATTAGCTCAGGATCCTCAAACGTACGAGGACTATTCAAAATTTCTCAACGAGTACGAGAAACTAGGTCATATGACTGAGGTGTTGGATTCCGATGCGGCCGAAGACGCATATTTCATCCCATATCATCCTGTTTTCAAGCGCGACAGTCATACAACGAAACTGCGAGTTGTGTTTGATGCCTCTTCAAAAAGTAGCAGTGGCATATCGCTGAATGAGGCGCTTCTCGCTGGCCCAACTATTCAGGAAGACTTGTTTTCAATTATCACGCGACTTCGGACTCATCGGTGCGTACTAAGTGCGGACATTGAAAAAATGTATAGACAGGTCAGTCTTCATCCCGACGATGTCAAGTATCAAAAAATATTATGGCGCAAAAATCAAGGTGAATCAATCAAAATATTCCAATTGAACACGGTAACCTATGGCACTGTTCCCGCCTCATATCTCGCCGTTCGAGCATTATTGCAATTATCCATAGACGAGCAAGAGCAATTTCCGTTGGCGAGCAAAACCCTTCGAGAAGACTTCTACGTCGACGATCTTCTCACATCGAGCCTCAAGGAAGCACAAAGGCTACGAGACGAACTGATTATGCTACTGGACCGTGGTGGATTTCATCTGCGATAGTGGTGTTCAAACGAGCCAAGTCTTCTAGAACCATTGCTGGAAAGATCCATTGATCCTCACATCTGCTTGAACGCTTCTGAAACGCAGAAGACACTCGGTATCCATTGGCAGTCGCATGCCGACTATTTGGTCCACATCGTGAAGCCATTCGACGAGTATAAACGAACGACCAAGAGAAATATGCTTTCTCAAGTTGCCTCACTTTTTGATTCTCTTGGATTTTTGGGCCCAGTCATAGTAAAGGCAAAAATCATGTTGCAACAGCTGTGGGAGAACAAGCTAGATTGGGATGAGTCAGTTCCTATAGATGTTGCCACTTCTTGGAACAAATATAAGAAGCAAATCGAGGTTCTAAACAATTTCACCATTCCTCGCCAGGTCATCGGAGAAAACGTCACAAACATCCAATTACACGGATTCTGTGATGCGAGCGAAAACGCGTATGGTGCCGTGCTATACTGTCGATCCACAATTTCCTCAGGGATCCATATGGTTCGTTTGGTCTGCTCAAAAACTCGCGTAGCGCCAATCAAAAGACTATCGCTACCACGGCTCGAATTATGCGCAGCAGTCCTCCTTGGGAGGTTGTATGAAACTGCCATCAAATCATTAAGGATTAATCTGGATGGTGTTTTCTTTTGGTCGGACTCTACGATTGCTCTTCATTGGATCCAAACCTCACCGCACAAACTAAAAACGTTTGTTGCAAATCGGGTTTCACAAATTCAGGGAAACACCGAGTCAGGAAAATGGAGACACGTGCCGTTTCAGGACAATCCCGCTGACGCCCTGTCAAGAGGACAATTTCCCTGCGAATTTGTCAACAATCCTCTTTGGCAAAATGGTCCGATCTGGCTATCTGAAGAAGAAATTGATTGGCCGTCGAATTTATTGCCCAGCTTCCAATTGAAGTCCCGGAACAGCGCTCAATAGTTATCTTGTCAAATGTCCTCGATGGCAATAATGATCTGCTCACAAGATTTTCGTCGTTCAACAAAATGAAGAGGATTATCGCGTACTGCCTGCGTTTCTCTGCTAATTGTCGATCGCAAAAAATGATCTTGGAAGACCTCAACACGGAAGAACTGAAAAAAGCCGAAATGGCGTATTCTTAGGCTAGTTCAATGTACTAATTTCAAGAAGGAATTATGTAATTTAAGCAAGAATTTGCCATTAGATAAGAATAGTAATATATTATCTCTCTGTCCGTTTGTGGACAATGACGGAATACTTCGAGTCGGGGATCGATTAAAGCATGCGGAGTTAAAATACGACCAAAAGCATCCCATTTTGTTACCGTCGAATAATCACGTCACTGAGGTGATAATTCGCGAAACTCATGTCAAACTTTGTCACGCCGGAAGTCAAGCGACCTTGTATGCAATAAGGCAAAATTATTGGCGGTTAAACGGGAGAAATCGCGTCAAGGGAGTAATCAGAAAATGTATGCCATGCTCTCAATGGAAGCTCTCGACGCCCGATTATCCCATGGGTAATTTACCAAAGACTAGACTAGTAAGTTCGAGACCGTTTGAAAATGTCGGCATTGACTTTTGCGGTCCGTTTTTCATTAAGGAGAAAAAGCGTCGTAACCGCAATAAGATTAAGATATACGTATCCGTATTTATATGTTTGGTCACCAAGGCTGTTCACTTGGAAATTGTAAGTGACTTAACTACTGAAGCATTCATAGCCAGCTTGAAGCGACTTTTTGCACGTCGTGGCAAGGCCCAAGTGATTCAATCTGATAATGCTACCAATTTTGTAGGCGCAAGCAACCATTTAAAAGAAGTTTTCGAGTTCTTAAAAAAGGAGGAAAATCGTCAAGCGATCATTCGGTATCTAGCTGATCAGGGAATATAATGGTCCTTTATACCTCCCCGCTCACCGCATTTTGGGGGAATTTGGGAGGCCTCCGTAAAGGGCTTCAAACATCATATGCGCCGTACTGTTGGAGATACCTTATTTTCTTTTGAGGAATTCAATACATTTGTAATAGAAGTAGAAGCAATTTTAAATTCGAGACCCCTCACTCCGATGTCGGCAGATCCGAATGATCCGCATGCTCTGACCCTAGCGCACTTCTTAATTAATACTTCTTTAATGTCTATTCCCGAATATGATTTTACAAATACGAGTTCAAATCGTCTTTCCACATGGCAACATATTCAAAAAGTAAAACAGCATTTTTGGAAACGATGGAAAAAGGAGTATTTAAACGAGTTGCAGCAGCGCGCCAAATAGACCTCGAGTAAAACTCACAATATTACCATAGGAGATCTTGTATTACTTAAAGAAGATAACACATCACCGTTGCATTGGATTATTGGTAGAGTAATAGATACTCATCCTGGTGATGACAATATAGTTAGAGTAGTAACTGTTAAAACGGCGAGCGGTGTGTTTAAGCGTTGTGTAAAAAAGGTGTCTCCGTTACCAGTAGAATAAGATCTAGTTCTTTAAGTTTTTTTTTGAACATGTCGTTCAAAGGGAGGCGGTATGTTGGCTCTCGCGTAATATATGTACGGCCTTTGCCTTGGTGCCCCTTCCCTACTCTCCCTTTCTCATGCGGCTGCGCGAGCCGGGTGAGGGACAGTCGGTCGCTCGCTAAGTCCCAAGCGCCACGTGTTTTTACCGCTCAATAAAGTTTATTGTCCAGTATCATTAAACAAAGAGTTTTTATAAGGTTCCTTACCTGCATTCATTATTGAACAAAATTAAGTCCAGAAATTAAAACTTTTGCCACGGTAAATCGGTTTGCGTGAATATGACCATTAATAGAGAAAGCACGTTTACAGCCGATCACCATACAAATGTATATATTGGACGTTTCGTACGTATTTTAAACATTCGGATTAGAGCCTCGAACATCTTTAGGATGTTTTAAGGTGGTTCTTGCATTTAGGTAAAATGTAGATACCTCGGAAAATATGATATCAAATAAAAGGTTAACGTTCCTAGAATGTGTTTGAAAATTTTCGGATTTTTTTACCGCTTGGTTCCGGAGATATATGTCCGAAAACTTTGCCAATTTTACATGGTGATAATAGGGAAAGGAGGGTCAGGATCGTACATTCATGGAATACGTTCATACTTCTCGACTAGATAAACGAATAAAAAACTGTTTAATCGATGCAATAAACATTTATAAAGATACTGACGCGACACCAAACTGATTGACCGTACTGTATATAAATAAAGCGAAACTTTCGACAAACTTTCGGCAACTTTCGACACGACACGAGAGACATGGCGGCCGTCTTGAGTGGCTGCTTGGCAATGTCGCACGTGTTAACTGACGCACAAGACGCATGTCCTACCATTCTCCCACCGTTGAATGGAGGTTTAATGGATGTTATAAAGATAACATCTTTTTCGGCAGTTGTATGAATATATTCACTATCGCGGAATTGTAGAAATTGTGTATATTTTTTCTATTTTAATATATTTTATTCTTTACCATATATTTATAGTCATATCTATTTCCTTATCACAGGTATCAGGATTTCAAATCAGGTTGATATATATTTTATTCATTCTATAAATGTATCCGTACAGCTATAGGAAGTATCGACACATTATGGATTAACAAAATTATGGAGACATTCACGTGTTACTCTCTGCGCTCTGCGTGCTTTCTATGGTCTTTTTGACCTCGGAGAAAACGTTTCGGAGTATCTTCTTATTTTTCAAAAATGAAAAGGCCAATAAACGAGCAAAATTTAGGATGTTATTTTAAATTAAATATATTTTCTCAAAACATAGGTAAAATAACGGGACGTTTCGACCTTACTGAGTCCTCCTCAGCCGTTAAACATACATTACAACATTCCAATAATTCAATATTTAAATAATACGTCGGTGAACATTTGCATTGTAGTTTTCAATAATTTTACAATAAATCCTGTTCTATTATGATAAAATTTATAACGGTCGTCATATTGCGGAATAAATTATATGATTGTCAGAAATATTATTGATTGTAAACGTAACTAATTCTTCATTATTTTGTGAGAATTCGTTGAGTCTCATGTTAAAAAGTGATGCGTAGTCAGAAGTACATGGTGTCATTTTGTCAGCAGTGTAAAAGTTTTTTTATTTCCGTTAGTGAATGTTTTGTCAAACTAATAATAAGAAAAACTGATTTTTTGTAAGTGTTGCATATAAAAAGAACGTTAAAGTAAATCTGACTTATGGAACTCAGCGAGTAATCGTTTTACGTCTTATCTGGTCAGTGTTCTAAATACAAATGATCGATGTTATGTGTTATAAGTCATATGGATAATTCTAGGTATGTTTATAAATAATAATTTCGTTGCTTCTTTTACGAGTCATCAGAAAGTCTATCAAATACACCAAAATAGGAACTGTCTAATAACTCAGTATCGGTGACCAAATTAATGCCATTCTTTTGCTCCTTGATGTGAATCATTTCTGATATGATTCTTTTATAGTAATTTTGTGTTCGACATCAAGGATTAGGCAATTATTCCAATGAAAAAGTGATGGCAAATTTCGCCCATTTTTTGGACCTCGAATTTCAAACTTTTTTTCATGGCAAATAGTACTATTAGATGAAACATTAATCCCAGTAAAATTTCAAGATAAGCATAGGCACGGTTCCGGAGATACAAGGGGGTGAAAGTGATGATTTCCAGTCTGGGTGTATTGCTTATGCTGAAGTTCACATATTATTGAGGGTATTTTCTGTCGAA
>NJRQ01000641.1:27623-39492 GCA_003063805.1 Aphaenogaster ashmeadi
TGTAATTATAGTTGAGTCGCTATTTCACTATCAATTAATAGTTCACAAATGTAGTTAGCGTGACTATATTTTTATAGTATTCAGTACTACTTTAGATCCTATTACTTCGTAAAACTAGTTGCAACTACTTAAATTTCAGAGTTGCCAAATTATAGTTGCTAGAACTATTTCGTTTTCTCTCAGTGTAAACTCTGGACATCTACCTCCTCGTTGTCGCGCTATGCAATTTTCGCTTGAAATAACTGGAGATTAGAGTTTTGCTTATTTTTCATGTAATTACGTTTTGATATATGATGACAAAATGTAAAAAAATGTTTATGATTAATACAGTAAATAAGTTTAATTCAAGTTTAATTCAATGTAGGACAAGATACTCATATTTTTATAAAAATGGCAACTTGCTATAATACACAATACGTACATATATACCGCCTATAAAACACACACACACACACAGGTATACATAATAATTTTCATTATTATAATTATAAATTAAAGCAATCGTTTTTAATAAGCTAATAAATCACTGACGATCCCGATGTTGTAATATTTCTTTTTATTGTATGAAATATAAAATTCCTGAACTATCTCTTACATTATAAAAAGATACACATTAAGAAAAAGGGTAAATATGCATAAAACTGGTGCCACCTCTAATGACCTTGACCTTGACCTTGACCTTGACATATGTTTTCAAGGTCACCCTCCTGAGTGACCTTCAGAAGATTTTAGTCGGCGGTCATTGTTTGTTAAAAAGTTATTAACAAAAAAAGTTTGAAAATTGTAGGATAGAGTAGGTTCCGAAGCTATCATACACACACACACGCGCGCGCGCGCGCGCACACACACACACACACACACCGGGCGGGTGCAAGGGGGGTCTTCGCCCCCCCCCGCAACCACACCGGCGGTAGGGAGGATGGACCTGGCAAAAGTTGTATACGGGTAAAGCAAAGTTCACCCTCCCTACTACCGGTGTGGGTGCCCTTGCACCCGCCCGGTGTGTGTGTGTGTGTGTGTGTGTGCGTGCGTGCGTGTGTGTGTGATAGCTTCGGAACCTATTCTATCCTACAATTTTCAAACTTTTTTTGTTAATAACTTTTTAACAAACAATGACCGCCGACTAAAATCTTCTGAAGGTCACTCAGGAGGGTGACCTTGAAAACATATGTCAAGGTCAAGGTCCATCATTGGAGGTGGCACTAGTTTTATGCATATTTACCTTCTCTTGACATTGCAATTCATCGTAGTATACGAGATAAAGAAATTTAGATTTTTTTCGCGGAAGATGTTTCATTGGTAGACAAGTATGGACAGTGACAATTCTTGAGAACGAAGTGACACATGTTGTACGTTGTCACAAGGTCGCTTTTGTACTTCGTTGATGCCCCAGGATTCCGTGAACTTATGAACGGATGCAAAGTTCTTCAACTTTAAAAGAGTCGAGGAACGCGATAGTTTGTTTTACTGAACATAACATAATATCATTCTATAAAGGGGCATCAACGAAGTACAAAAGTGACCTTGTGACAACGTACAACATGTGTCACTTCGTTCTCAAGAATTGTCACTGTCCATACTTGTCTACCAATGAAAAATCTTCCGCGAAAAAAATCTAAATTTGTTTATCTCGTATACTACGATGAATTGCAATGTCAAGAGAATTAAGACAAGAATTCGCGAGAAATTGCACGAAAATTTAACTATTTACTGAGAATAATTCGTTGAAGAACGGGAAGAGTGTCATTGGTGACACCTATTTCTTAGTTATGTAGGAAATTAATCAAGAAAATATTGACTAGATATTTTTTAAAGAACTTACAGTTTTGCTACAAAAATACAGGGTTGGGAAGTAACGCGTTACTTGTAACGCCGTTACCGTTACAGTTACTTTTTTTAAATAACGAATTGGTAACGACGTTATATTTTTTCATTAGTAACGGTAACGGTAACGCAGTTACATTTTGTGGGTAATGGTAACGAATATAATCGTTACTTTTATCGTTACTTTGTACATGTACAATACATATGTTTGGAAAGGACATAAGCGAGTTTTAAAAGAAGGGAGCGTTATGTTTGATCATGTTGCGATTAATATAGACAGCCGGATGTTATTCTAAAAAAAGTCATTAAAAGTTTAGCGAAAAAGTAACGGAAATTGTAACGACTCGTTATATTTTTAGTAACGATAACTGTAACGAGTTACTTTTTCCAATAGGTAACGCTAACGGTAACGAGTTACTTTTTTTAATGAGTAGCGAGTAACGGTAACGAGTTACCTTTCAAAAGTAACTTTCCCAACCCTGCAAAAATATACGGTTTATATATAGCTTGCTAATTGTAAGTCTAGGACTCTATATTACGTGATTTTTAATCAGAGTGCTTCTATACAGCAATATCATTTTTGGGTATTTCTTTTGGCTATATTTCGGCTACACAGAAAGAGTAACGATATTCGACATCTCCTTAATAATATATTTGTGTCTCGGTGTCTTATTTATTAAAGAATACCAAGTAAAATAATCATTGTAGTAAATTCACGGAGTGACTTGCGAGTATTCAAATCATCGGGTCAGTTTGTTATATTACAAGTGATATTTATTCAATTTAAAACAGTGATCAAAACTGTAAACGGAGCAAGAAATGAATGAAATTTCTCTACTTTTTCTCGCAATGCAACGTATCCAATCCACGTGACTGCTCTGTCATAAATTAGATCAGCGTAAGATCGGTTATCGCGATTACCACCGCATCTCTCTATCAAGAGATCCATTCGATTACGCGTTAATATAGCCAATAACCAGCAATATAGCCGCGACCATGGGAGATTACATGCAATGGTATCGTGTCGTGTCGCGACCGTGCACCGCTGCAGGACGGACAGTCGCTCGCCGGCTCGCGCGCGTTGGAAGGACAGTGGTTTTAAAATAAGCACCGGGAGTCCCAGCGCTTTGCCAATGCCCATCGGTCCAAGCGCTCACTCTCTCTCTCTCCCTCTCTCTCCGACTCACTCGCTCGCGTTCTCTTCTCCTCAGCGATGTGGTAGTTGATCGTGGATCGCGCTTGCAGCAACCGCCGCGTCGTTCGCCGCCAGTCGCGAGAAGAGACCGCGTTGTTTCATAGTTAAGCGTGTCGATGCCGTCGATGGTGACAGGTAGATTTATATGGGAGATCTCCCGGAATATATTCTCTCAACGAACGTGAAATCGCTCCGAGTCGCGTTAATCGAGCGACGTGTGCCGCGCGATCAAGTCGCGATCTATATTTTGCCGCTGAGATCGTCTTTGGCAATTCTTAAACGGTCATGTATCGCGCTGCAGGTGGATCGAGTCTCGAGTGATGGTTCAAACAAATCGATTTCCGATGTCATTGAGTGACGTTCGTTTTGAAGAACGCCGAGGCGTCCGCGTTGAAATCGCGGACACGATTGCGTCGATCACGTGACTGTGATGCTTGGCGTGGACAACGATAGCGGGACAATCGATAGCGTCGGCTGCTGATTGACAATAAATCGGTCTACGATATATATTTACTTATCCGGCGAAGACGCCACGCGTATTGTATCGGCTTAGGTACGGAGATAATCTTCTTCAAGAGATTCGCGTGCCAGACTACTCGGAATGAAAACGAAGTGTTAGATTATCTTGAGATTATATTATTGCAAGTTTTCTTCTATTGTGTAGCGCGTTTATACTTGGACGACAAGATAATTGAGAGTGTTTATTTTAATAAACACTAATCTAATCGTGTATCTATAAATGACATATATGTCGATTTGTATATTAGTAGCGTATTACGAGCGTTTTTATTGTAAATATTTATTATATCACAAATGTCCTTATTGTCAGCCCGAACAAGTAAACGTAATTTAATGATCGCGCTGCATTAACGGATACCAATATCTTTTAGAAAGCCGATCCACAAAAAGTTAACTAATAATTAATTTTAACATTTTCCCAATTTGATAAATTTATGTAAAAAATATTTCATTGACGCCAAGTTCAATTTGTCAGAGCTAATTAAATTGCTCGGAGATTATATAACGTCCGCGAAGCATTCGTCTGGCGACAAGCAGTTTCTTAACTACTTGACTTTTTTACGAACGGAGATAATACCGTAACGATCCTTCTCTCTCTCTCTCTCTCGACGTCAATTAGGCTCTGATTAATATCAGGGCATTTCGCAGCGGGCGCTCGCGCTTGTATATTATTCTATTCTTCGCCTGCCGCTTTACGACTCGCCGTGTGCCGTGCTTCGTTTTCATTCCGTTTCTCCGGCTGCGTGACTGGACTAGGCGAATAGCGCCGTAGCGGTGATAAAACGCGAGAGATTGAAGATTGAACTCGCAGGACGATACAGAGACGTGGAACCTCTCTTTCTTTTCCTTCGAAGCAAATGTACGCTTCGAGTGACTCATTGTCAGCCTAGATCGGAGAAAATCGGCGTGATTCATCCGCGCAGTGGACGACGAGGACGAGGACGAGGACGAGGACGAGGACGAGACGCGCGGCAGTGAGGTGAATGCTCCGCAAAGTCGCTCGCCGACGCCGAAAAGTGAAGCCGGCGGCGAAAGTGGTTCGAGCCGGCGTTTGATCAGACGGCAGCGTTGCGACGCGGCCTGGCGCGGGGTTGTTAGACCTGTCTGCGACGATCATCATTGCCGCCTTTAGAAGAAGACAGTGTGAAGCTGTGAAGGCACCCGCCGTTTGAACAAGATTATCCGACTCGCGCAGATGCCAGGATTGCCAGGTGTCAGTTACGCGCAGCCGAAGCCGCGATATTCCGCATCCAATTGGTACACCAACATCGACGCGGCACTCATGGGAATTCAAAGCACCGCGCAGTTCGTCGACAAGTACCACCACATTATTGGTAAGGAGTTTATCGTGACAATATTTATGTTGAGTCGGAAGGAGCACGAGGGAGCCAGAAATCGGAGTTAGCTTCCGAACCCGGAAAAATTTATCTCTAATCGCGGATCGAATGGAAGGAACATTCTGTTCCGCACGTGAGTGAAAGGGAGATGGAATGTAATGGATCGTAGCTCGCGCACGGAGAATGCGGGAGATATGAAAGGAACGCCTCGATAAATCCGTCCTTTCGTATTCCCGTTTCACCCCCGTCTCTTGTGACACTCACGGATCAGTCTTACAATTAGTATACGCCACAGTCGAATCGCGGAGTAAAGCCGATCGTGTCTTGCGTGCAAACGTATTTCGAGCGACATTGATTTTTCTCCATCAGTCAGACGCGCGATCGTTAAGTATTCAATTTATTATATTGTTTAGGTGATTCGAGACCCGTGTAATGTACATCACCCGAGATCTATGACGTAATTGTTGAATGATAATGTAAATTTCAGCAAGTTCCGAGAGTTTCGAACGGATAAAATTTACGATTAGATTCGTTTTCTGGTTCAATCGTTAAATCTTACTTGTAGACTTTCCCTTTGCGCTCCTTCCTTGCTCTGATGAAATATGAAAAGTTCAAAGCAGAAGTGACGTAACTACATGCAGAATACACACCGAAAGAGAGGATAGCAAGATAAACATAACACACGTATTACTTATTAAAAAATTATTAAAATATTTGAGATTTGAATTTTGTAAACAATGTATCAGCTATTTTTAGTTCTAAATATTTCTTATCACTTTGCATAAAATCTTCCTTGAGAGCGTGCACTACTAGATGCAACATACGCAACTACATATGAAAGCAATTTTACTTTGTTTGTGAAAATAGCTTTACGTCATTTATGCTGTAAATTTCATACATGTGTGTCAATTCTCTCTTTCAAAGCATCAGTATGAAATAAAATATAATATCGTCAATTTAATATTTATCTAATGTATCATAATATTTCTATAATATTGATTATCATTATAAGTATTCTCAATAGCATTTGTTGATTATATTGTGCTCGGTCTACAGCCGAGTCGTTTGGCTGAATTACTTTTAACATGTTTTCCCATGTAAACCTTCCTTCTCTCCATCTTGTTAACCTAAAAATTTTAAAATCACACGAATGACCGAAAAAACAACGAAAATGGTCCTTCTTGCGTTTTCTTTACGATTAATGATATCGATGGCATATCTTGTGGAAGCTAACGCCAAAAAGTTTCTCTCTCTCTCTCCCCCCCCCTTTCTTTTCTCTCTTGCCAACGTCTTTTTCACATCAAATAAATCAAACGATACAATATTCATCGATCCAGCAATGTAATATATGATGTAATGCACTCATGATTCCGCTATGATATGATAATATTTAAATTGTATTATAAGCCAGAAGTTGAAAATTTAATTGTCATAAATTATCACGTCATAAATTACGCAGAGCTTATTCTTCAATAATTCATTTCTACAAGAAACAAAAATGTTGTTTGATTTTAAATATGTATATATATATATAAATAATAAATAAATTTAATTTAAGGAAATATTACGCGAATTAATACTTTATTGCCAAAACCTTTCAAACTCTTTCAAGTAAATTGCGTTGATTCCGTACTTGTGTGTGTGTGTGTGTGTGTGTGTATGTACAAAATTTGTATTATGAAGCCATTTGCCAATAAATATATGTACGCACGTCATTGGCAATATTGTTTAAATTTAGATTAAATATTCGCATCATCATAAACAAAAAAGAAAAAGAACAGAAAAAGAGATCACGTAACCTTAAGCTACCTCAAAACAAGCTACGATCTGGATTCACTCCGTGCCGTTTCTGTAACGAAACTACGAAATGTGATCGACAGTCACATGGACGGACAGAACGGACAGTGACGGGGAGTGGAGTCACGTATATATTTAAAGACCGTTTCTCTCTCGCGTCAGGGATTTCTCCGGTCCGTCTTGGATACGTCAGGCAGACTGACACGTTCGATAATCCATCGACCATTTGCGAGAACGTTTATATGGCCAATTGACGAGTTTCCTAGTTCTCCGCTCCAAGTGCGAAAATCTGTCAAGAATCGTTGTTGCCGGAGAATGAATGTATATAAAATTATTACCGCGCGTGAAGGCCAACGTTGAAACATAAACTATTATAATGTTTTGAAATCCACAGACGCGAATTAAAGACGTTAGAGAAATTGTAAAATAAATTTAATTTTCTATTATTTTTTAAAATATTTTACTAAAAATTTTATAACTATAACTTTTTATTAAATGTCTACAAAGAGATTTAAATGCACGGAAATGTATAGAATCATTCAGATTTTGCTTCATTCACTTTTTAATTGTCTAATTTCCTAATAAAGTATAAATAAATTGATCAATTTAAAATACATATTATTCTGTAAAACGTATTTTTTCATTGATTTGTGACTCTTGACGTTTTTATTCTCAATGATTCATTTAATTAACTTTCTTTAGTAAACTGTCTCTATAAGGATAAACAGTTAATCGAACATTTCGACGGATGTAATTTATAATTAAAGAACTCCATATCGCGAGATAAATTGATTAATTGATTTCAAAATTATAGTCAATGTATTTGATCGTAAAATATTATGATTTTGCTGAAAATATGAACATGAACGCAATGCATTTTTTTCCAAAACTATTCCATTTCGAATTAATAGATCATCTCGAAATCGCTTATGCGTTTACTAGAACTATTTTCATGGGTTTTTGCCAACTATCGCGATTCATGCAACTGTATCGACACGTTTGTGTGAGTCGTAAGCACGTTCACGTAAACCCAGCGTTTGCATGACTCGACTGGAAAGAAGGGACTGCAAAAGTCGCCATTTTTTGCCCCCAAGGGGAACCTGTAAAACATGTTTTGTCACCTTATTTGTGGTTGAAATAAGAAGAAAAAAATGTTTATTTTTTTCCAGGAAATAGGTTACCCATACAATTTGCAAGTATTGTTACGCCTTTCAGCTTTGGCGTATTACAACGCATAAAATAAACGCCATGTATCTGAACACCGCCGCAGTGAATCCTTTTCCGTTTGCATCTCTTCTTTGCAAACTGTGCAAAAATATAGTTTTTGGCTCAAAATGTGACTTGTCACCTCCTGACAGAACATTTTAGTTGAAAATGTATTATCGGGGTTAACATGTCGTTTACGCGTTTAGAACATATGTACTCTTGATGGTCGCATTATTGCCATTATTGTTATAACTATTCGCTGTTCTGTGTTTAAGGAATAGAAATAGTTTAGCCGTGTTTATAATTCCAAATTCTTGTTTAGCTTCAAATATGTATAATCTTGTATAGAGATTGAGAATTCGTTATATTAATATATTAAATTTGTTAAAATAAATGTAGTTAGTCTCGAGATTTATCGAGAATTATCATTATGGTCAGCGACTATATAATTTAACTGGACAGTCGCATTTCTAATATGATATAGAATGGACGATGAAACGACTTGAAAATGGAAATGGATGTGTACTACGCGTGTATATACACATAGCATGTGTGATGTTTGGCAATGGCTCTCGCGCGGTTTTCTCGCTCGTAAGTTTGCCGAGCTCCGCCGTCTGGCAAAGGTTCCACCGTATAATCCATAAATAAGCTTTATCCATGCCGGCCACATATGTATCTACAATGCACGTAGATAGTCACAGGTAGCTGTTGCATTCGGATGGAATTGACTGGCTGCATGCGGCCAGACAATGTACTTTCGATGATAGGCCAAAGCCTCCTTCTCTCGGCGAAGGGAGAATCTCTTACTGGGATATTGCAGCGAAATGAGATACAAGAAAGGAGAAACTGCATACATGTTCAATGTGTATATGACTTTTGTTGGTTATGAGGATTTTCAGCCCATTAGTGATCATTATTTCATTAAATTCACGATTGACAAAGAATACAGACGTTCTTTCATTATTTTATTATCGTCTTTGTGTGTAAGATAGTAAAATAATGAATGATTTTTCAAACTATAGCACTTTTAAAAGTATTATTCGATGCGTTTATAATCTCTATTTTTGTATCTTTTAGGTTTTATGTAGAATATGATATGTAGAGTGCACTAAACTTGAAAATGTCGTTATTAAATTTAATAAAATAAAAACGAGGATTGCATTCTATATGATACATTAATAATGATTCTCTGGCTTAGAATACTCGTTATTAATCTTGCTAAAATTTACAGGAGTAGACAATTTGATTGCGCGCGCGCGTGTGCGTGTGCGTTTGCGTTAGGGTGTGTGTGTGTGTGTGTGTGTGTGTGTGTGTGTGTGTGTGTGTGTGTTATATTTCAAATGCAAAAATTTTAAACATATATTAAATACGTGCATGATATAACGGTAGTATTCGTGACGTTTGTCGCCTACAACGTAGGTATTCGGCTACAAGTAAAATTAAACTGTGTATCATCCTAGTTCTTTGACTCATCGTCAACTGAGACATTCCACAGAGAGATTGAAAGTACGATACGCTCTAATTATTTATAAATATAAATGAGAATAGGCCAAATGTCCTAATTATTTAAGAAAATTATAAGCTTATCATAGAAATCCAGAGAAACACTAAAGAAAAAAATCTTATAGTTATAAAACTCGTTTGTTTAAATTGTCTTATTTATATTTATCCATCGTGAAAAGAAATTTATTGTATTAACATTTATTCTTTTTTTTGTGACAGAAGAAGCTATTACAAAAATAATAAACAAATAAATTGTATTAAAACAACGAACGTTTAAACTTGTTACTCGAGTATTAAATGAAATGCAAAACTTTACGATCAATGTTAGAACGAAAATACGAAAGTAAGAAATGCCAATATTATTCGATATTGTTTGTTTTATGTACTCGTAAAATTGTAATCATATAAACAAATTCAGTAAATTTTATAACTTTATTATAAGTGTTGTATATTAACTTTTGGATTGTAATCATACCGCAATTAATGCGTAATGATATTATGTATCGCGAATAACACATAGATATTTTAACTCTCAAAGATATAATATTAAAACTAAATTTTTTATTAGATTATACATATAATATACATACATATATTAATAAAGAAAATATCAAGAGCTGAAAAATATTTTAACTTTCCATTTTGTCATCGATCGAAAAATCAGACTGTCTTGAATGTTTCCTGTCTAACAGCGATGTTTGTTTCTTTATGATCAGTATTAATACATATCTCTCTCATATCACGTTATTAATATCATATAATATTAATGAGCACCAAGATCTGCTATGACCGTATTTGGCCGTTCTCGATTTTTAATTGTTTAATACACTTCGCGGTCTTGTAATTATATTATCATATAATATTATTTTATTTTATTATTGTATAATATATATCACACCGAGTTTTAACACTTAAAATTACTATTGCATGATTATAATGACTAACAAGATTTAAAAAAATAAGGATAGTCCTACTCTATATTGGGAGTCCGACAAAAGATCCCGGTAAAAAGATCCCGCGACAAAATAACCCGGACAAAACATCCCACGACAAAAAAATCCCAAGTCCAAAAAATCCCAGGCCAAAAAAATCCCATGTCCAAAAGATCCCAGGCCAAAAAATCCCATGTCCAAAAGATGCCACGACAAAAAATTCCAAATCCGAATTCGCAAAAGTTGTATGCGGGTAAAGCAAGGTCCACCCTGCCTGCCGCCGACGTGGGTGCGGGGGGGCGGAGGCCCCCCTTGCACCCGCCCGGTGTGTGTGTGTGTGTGGCCACCATATATTTGTAACGTTGGAAGATCCGGACAGCCACGTCAAAAAAATTAATTTTTCGGAAACTAGACGTTTCCGCACATTCTCACTTGTGACATTCGATTACATTTAGTACGTGCTACAAGGCATTTTTTATCGCGGGATCTTTCGGATTTGGGATTTTTTGTTGTGGGATCTTTTGTACTTGGGATTTTTTTGGCCTGGGATCTTTTGGACATGGGATTTTTTTGGTCTGGGATCTTTTGGGCGGGATCTTTGGTCGCGGGATCTTTTTACCGGGATCATTTGTCGGTAATTCCTCAATATTATCGGTCAAAAAGCCAGACTTCCGCAAATGTTGCATGTTTTTCTGAATTGCCATCTGATGAAACTTGATGATAAAGTCACATCGGGGATATTTCTCCACGTGGTGGCGACATCTGGTGTCGCAGCTTGGAAAAAGCACAAAACCGTTTGAAATAGAGAACTTGTTCGCATCACGTACATACATACATGCATCGTACATCTGCGACCTGCGTACGTCGGCGTCGGTCGTCGCGTCGGAGTTCGGACAACAGCATGGGCGCGTGCGGCGACCTTGCGATATTTTTGCGCCAATCCAAAAATAATTCGCGCATTTTATAATACGTACGACGAGTTCTAACCCAGTCTCGCTGATCGACGATCGAATATCTATATCTATATTTTCTCCGAGAGAAACGTACAGAAAATGACGACCTGCGCCACCGATCAACCCTTGCGAATGATTTCAGTTTTCTCTGCTTGCTTTTTCCTCATATTTTAACGCGGAAGTTCTTCGGTTATTTTATATGATGTAACATATATTTCTTCAGACTTTATCTGAAAATTTTGAAAATATTTCATATAATATTTTTCAAGCGTAACAATCGTTTCACCACTTTTAATACAATGTTTTATTTTTACTAGCAATTTTGTTGATTATATCTTTCATTTGGCGGAAATAGGTTTCGTGGCGAAATCCCGGCAGCGAGTTGTGAAACGAGCGATATGTCGAATTTTACTCGACAATTTTGCTTGGTAGTGTACGCGGGGCAGCATCAAGTGGTGACGATCATGTGAGCACCAGAACAAAATTATCGCAAAGGGAGGCCAATCCGGTATTTCTGGCGCGATTGTCCGGCGAAAAATAGATTCGTATGGCGGTACGGATTAAAAGACATCACTGAGACAATTATTCTCTCTCTCTCCCCCC
>NJRQ01000641.1:39852-51079 GCA_003063805.1 Aphaenogaster ashmeadi
TAATTTTTAATTATTCACTGGCGACTCAAACTCTTGTTCCGTTTCTAATTTTAAATATACTTTAAATAAATTTAACTTAATTCAGCTCTATTTCTTTCAAATTTTTTTCTACAATTAGATCCTTATAACGAAAATCAACCCCAATCATATTTGTCATTAACAAAAATGATTATGTGCGATAATCTTGTGAAATATCGCGTGCGCATTACATTTATTTCGTATAATATAATATAATAAATGCCATATTCCATTCAAAATAGATCTGAAAAATGTGAGATATTATATCCCCGATCAATGCATTATCGAAATTCCAGTCGATGCAACTGCTATCTTTATCAAGAAAGCATTTAACATTGACGTCATTCATTTGTGATTGAAGCTCGTACAGCAACACCGTAACACGTA
This sequence comes from Aphaenogaster ashmeadi, assembly GCA_003063805.1. NCBI lineage: Eukaryota > Metazoa > Arthropoda > Insecta > Hymenoptera > Formicidae > Aphaenogaster > Aphaenogaster ashmeadi. Next base: position 40,258 of record NJRQ01000641.1, read on the forward strand.
TTTACCCACGCAAAATCCATCGTTTGCGATTACGCGGATCGCGATTGGCTATGGCGACATTTAATTCCACCTACCATGAGGATTTAGATTTATCTTGACGATTCGTATTGACGTATGTCGAACATCATTTTAGAACTAAAGCTTTCCGGAAATTCATACGATACAAACGTCTGATATGTTTTACGTCGTATCAATGATTTGTTTGAAACGCATCCGATGGATTTTTATCGTAATATTATAGTTCTAGTCCATTCACAGAATGTTCGTACTATCATTTTACTCATAGAGTAATTTATCCGGCAAAAAAGAAAACAAAAATACAAAATATGTTAATTTATTGTATTAATTTTGCTTAAGGAGGTTGAGGTGCTACAAAAAAATGCAGCCAGCCTCATGAAATTTTAATATATTATTCTGCAATGCAAAATATAATTATGTGAATTTTTTTGGAATTTTTCATGGTCACGAAAAATTTTATTTTTTAGCATAGGTTCTTATGGGAAATGACATAGTGCACAACTTCAGAATGAAATAATGCAAATAATAAGAAAAGAAAAATATGCACTTTAACTTAATATATTTACAAATAAATGAGTGAAAGAAAGGGGTAGGTTATCGCACATTTCGTAGAGAAATTAATTATTAAACATGAAATTGATTTTTTGATTTTTGATTTTTTTTTCCAATTAATTTTTTTGAATCTATTATTTTAGCTATATCCAAAAAAGCTACAGACAATTTTTCGCGGCGAGCAATGCCAACCCAATACTTCGAACGCTAGTGCGCTGTTGCTAAGTTTTCCTTGAAATCCCCGCGTCCCACTACTCCCCCCGATGAAGCACCCGAACCTCCTTGATATTTTCTCAGGAAATTTTTTTTTTTTATTGAAGCAATAATTTTATATTGTTTTATATAAATGCATGATATAATATAATATCTCCCTTTTAAAAACAGCAAAAAAAATTTGAAATTTTTTAATTTTTCTCAAAATATCGCTATTGTTCATATTATTATAAGACTGCTATCAATGTATTAGTTTATTTATTCATCTATTGAAACATCAGATTATAAATTATCGATATTACATAATATATTTTATCGATGGATAAATGTATCCAGTATCCACATTGGACATTATCGATTCCTCAAGATGGTTAAGGTTTCGATTTCCACGTCGGTTATACCTGCAACGTACTATTTCGTATATAATGTTTCCATCTGCGGCCAATCCTCCGAAATCGAGTTCCAGATACTGGAATGTAATCCACCAAGTCGATTACTCAAGAGATCTCAAGGAACTCTTTGCTTTCGAGATTATCGAAGGACGACTTCGATATCTTCGAAGATATAAAAATGTCAAGGCAATTTAAAATAAGTTTCATATTCTTCTATCACTCTAAATTCATGTTACGTCGTACTCTTAAAATATATGTATTTTTGGTCATTGTGAGAAATGAGATTTTCTCCTTGTAAAATGATTGGTATTTTGTCTGAAAATTTACACTCAAATTTAAAGAGAAGACCTCTCTTACACAAAGATTTCTGGTCTGTAAGGTCATAATATAAAACACATCATGCACACAGATAAAAAATTTTTAATTAATTACAGAAAACAGTATTACAATAATAATAACAGAGAACACCCATTAAATTATACGTTATACATTTTAAATATAGATGAAATCATATTTTCATCATTACATTGTTATATTCCTTAGTACTAATAATGTTCTGATATTGCACAAAAACGGCATTATTTATATTTAATTTTAAATCTGCATACACTTTATCTATACTATCTAATAGATACGGGAAAGAGTTTTGTGGTTCTCAACATCGTGTTGTGGATGTTGCCTACAATCATACTGTTTAGCAATTATCGTTTATCATTTCCGGCGAGTCTACTCTCCGCTTTTCGCAATCGATAAAAACATAGCTGTTGGCAACCATTGTACCAGTAACGTATCACAAATGTAAAGCCATTTAGTGGTCGTAAAATGCTTACCAAAATTTTTCTTTGCGCGTTCTCTTTCCAAGTCAAATTGTTCGACATTTGAAATGCACTATGAAAAGTATCGAAAAAAATTTCTTTTTATTTCAACACATCTATATGTTCCCTTTTTACACACAATATATATATTCTTATATTATATACCATATTTCTAAAGATATTTTACATCTCGAATTTCGGGACAGATCCGAAAAACGTTATAAATCTAAAGGTGAAAGCTGAACGGTTCCGCTAAATGATTCCGAAACGAGGAAAAAGCAAGCAAAATTGTACAGAAAAACGGTGATAAATCGGTGAGGGAGGAAAGGAGGTGGAGGAACGACACACATCGTTCTATCTTTAGAGTTTGCGTTCGCAATTACTCGTCGAGACGCCGAAGTGTCTGCCAGGCGAGTCTTATCTGAACTCGTCCGAACGCGTTGAAACTTCTTATCGTGATCGGCATAGTCCAAGTCAAATTCGTGCGAAGATACAGCAAAGGAACAAAGAAATTACTAGTCCTCTTACAATATACATATTGTTATCTCATGAGATGGGAAAGTTTTGCGAATTGCTTTTTTGGCCATAGTTTGACATGCATATAATGTTAATTAGATTGCAAGTATATAATTAGAAACATTTTTAACTTTTTAAGTAAAGAAACTGAAAGTAATTTATATAAAAGACTATTCATTTAAACTTGTACTTTAAGATAATACTTTAAGATTATATTTTAAGATAATAAAAAAATGAACTTTTATAATATTTTTTTAGACACATAAATATTTTTAAACTCTAAATTTGTTACATGTGGTACAATTTTTTAGCTGAATGTATATATTATCACCAAATTAGTGAGAAACTAAAATATCAGAACTGCAAAAAATAAAAAGATTGTAGATACAAAGTTTGATTTTCACATTGTCGATCCGCGGATATCAATAAATATAATTTGTGCAGGAACAATATTATATTTTTCAAAAATTTCATTCTCTTCCCCCCCTCTCTCTCTCTCTCTTTCTGATAGATATACTTATATTGTATTTCTTCGAGTTATTTCTCGTTACTTGTAGTATGGAAATTCGGATAATTTTGAAAACAGAAACTCACTTACTCGACACAAGTCAATTCTTCTTTTAGACGTTAACTGCAAAAATGTGGCAGGAACTACATATCTACAAACAGTAAACAATGATATTCAATAAAATATGAATTTTAGAGAAGATGAAGATAAATAAATGACTTTTTTCTTTTTAAACAAACACTTCTCATTATTGGTAGAAAGTGACATTCGAAGAAAATTGTACCACATAACGACTTTACAAATTTTTATATCAACATTACTTACATTGGCAGCAGTGATAGATACGTACGATAAATCAAATATCGATTTTTCGAATGAAGAAAGAAAAAAGAAAAATGAGAGTCCGATGGCCGGCAGATCTCGGTTAACTCGACCTTTGATTTACGATCGCCGTATCGGCAGCACGTGGTGTAGTCTGATCCGCACCCGTAAAATGAATCTCGAAATAGTTACGGGGATAAAAGATATATCCTCGAAAATATCGGGCAATACCCTATTGCGATGCTCATCGCTCTACTTCATTACCAAATATAAAAGGAATTCCACATTTTCGTGAAATGTTAGGTATTTCTATGTCCGCTCTGACCTGAACTTAAGTACCTCTGTACTGAACTTTAAGTACTATGCCAGTATTGTAACTTTTTCATTAGAAAAATTTACTCAATTAGCTTTAGTAAAATAATCTTGAAATTTCTGGAAATAATAATGTCTGTTTATAAATTGTGTGCACATTGCACATTGCGTTTATATACGTGAGCAAATTGTATACATTTTGGAAACAAGAACTAATTTATTCAATATAGGATCTTGCGGTACATGATAATCCAATTAGTGTAAAATCCGTGTTCGTTGCAATGTTTGAAATATCATATGAAAGGATCGGCATGCCAAGCTCCGTACTATCTCATTAATTAACGTAAGTTAACCATAGATCTTGTTACGGATCTTATTTCCCGGAAATTTATTCGTCCACGTGGCACTGTAATATAGGCGTTTTATTCTAATCCTATGTTTTGTAAATATTATCGAAGTTCGTTTAACACGTCTCTCGGTTAGTGAGTGGTCTTTGCAATAACGTTAAAAACGTTATTGCTGTGAGAACGAAAGAAACACGACTGTTCCTATTCACACTTATTTAATTTGTCATTCACAAATTAAATATTTAAAAGAGAACGCAAAGAGTAAAAGGTATCCCGATAATTAATAACGACGAAATATTACGCGTTTGTCATATTTGTCATTCTTCCACTATTATACAATAGAAGACTCACAAATACTGTTAGCAATTTCAGCATAATGATTTATGACACAAGAATTTATATTATATTATTTTTATAATATTTTGTTATAAGGTCACGTTGACATCATTGACAATCTAATTGAACTCATTTTTTGCAATCAGTGCATCGATGCATCATTGTATCCGAATAATTAATTTTGCAATTTCTTTGCAATTATCATTGCTATGTACACATGAACACACACACACGCGCGCGCGCGCTCTCACTCTCGTTCTCGCTCTTTCTCTCCCCCATTTCCTTCCTTCCCACCCCTCTCTTCTCCTTTCAGCATTCTATTGTACTGAGATGGATAGAAATACTCTCTTTAGAGTAGCTCTCATATATTTAAACCATAAAATTAGATGTTTAATTTCACGAATATACATTTATTTTGCAAATTTTAGACGTTGATATCAATATAAAGCAAAGCTTCAAACAATCTGAATATCAATGTTTCAATCATCCCTAATACCGCCTCTAATGTCGTCTAATATATGTATATCTAATATTTATTGATATCTTGAGACGTATAATACACTTTTAATGTATTTAAGCTAAAATTTTAATAAGCATATTATTTTAGCTTTTTTTATCGCTGTACTATTTATACTTGATTTATATATAATCTATAGAATTTTTATAGAATCACCCATGAAAAGAAATGATTTTTTCTAAACTGCTTATTGCGTATTCGTAATTGTAATCTGATAAAATTCGTAGCTTGGTGTCTCAAATATCTCTGTCCAATCTCTATCTGCTTTCTCTTTTAATCTTGCCAAATTCATAAGAATGATAATTATTTATCGCGGTTATCGCCGGTTTCGACTCATTGTCTCATTGTCTCATAAGCATGGCGAGGCGCCTTCGGCGGTTCAACGCGCCATTGTCATTCTTATTTGATATTATGACGACGAGGAGCCATATGTGTCGTCACAGCCTCGTCAAAACCGGCATTGTTTCGTCGAGGAACGCCAGCGGCCGTGGATGGTACGCCGCCAGAAAGCGCCGTGCCGGTATTTGGCAAAGAGTGACGACACAATGTCGTCGCCGACGTTGCACCTCCGGTTAGTCTGCGACGGGATCCAGGTATCCTAGAGACCACAGCAGCTTCTATATCTCTATACCTCTTCCTCGGTCTAATCTATCCCTGCAGCGTCCATCCTCTCTTATTCTCGCCGCTTGTTCGCTCGCGTTTCCGCACGCGAGCGGGCCGGAAGGGGAGAGAAGGGGCAAAGACGCTTTTAGACACGGAGCGTCCACGAGCGTCGCGATGCCTTGAGGAGCAGTAGTCGCGTATCTTAGCTTCCACCTTGCCGGCTCACACGGGCAACTTGTAACGTTTGCAATTTCGACGTCTACAACCGAACGTTGAAACGTCGTATTATTTTACACGCGTCGTCTTTTACATTGTTTCTCGTAAGACTTCGTTACGTCGGAAGGACAAGACCGCACAACATTGAAGAAATTCTTGTTCGGAGTGTCTTTTCAATTTCTACTTTCTAGACAAGATTGATTAGTATCGGTGCTCTTTAGCTAACCGCTACTAATTGTGGAAATTGCCGTTTGAATTATACGTCGCGTAATAGGAATAAGTGGCTTTTCGTTAGTCTGAATTGCTTTCGTTGGAGCCAATCGCGTTTGGCATTCGATCCTAGCCGCTCGCACAGCAACGGAATTATCATTGTCTAAGAAAGAATTACCTCACCATCTCGGATCGATCCCTCATCTTGCAGTATTTCCCTCGGTGATAAAGTGCCTAAGTAAAATGGTGTACGTTTGCCGTACGGTGCGAAGCGTATTTGTTTCACTCGATGTGTCCCTCACAATCAGTTAAACGTGAGGTGATAGCGATAGGTCATCGCGAGTGAGAGGAGAAAAGAAGATACGCATATATTCCAGCTGGCATGGTAGAGTGAGACTGTTCCGCGGGGTGGACGGCTGTCCGCGAACCGTCCCTATCGTGCACAACACCAGAGAGACACAATTCCGCGAAGGTGGTTCGCGTGGCGAGGCAGGACAAGGACACGGCGATGGCAGAGCGTCCCGGTGGAGGCAGGAGACGCTCGCGTCGCGACAGTGCGGACACCGTGAGCTCGACACCGCCTACGTCCAAAGATCGCAGGACTAAACGGTCCGGCAAGCCTGTCAAGGAGCGATGGCTGCTCACCAGAAAGACGTGGCGATACATGGCCGATGCTGGCCGACGCCTCATCCCCGACGGTACCCACAATCGCCCAGAAGATATACCAAAGATTGAGCAATACTTTCAGGAGGTGTGCCAGAAAGAACCGCGCTTTCTGCTCTGGAGGAAGGCCTCGTATCCTGGTAGTCTGGGCTTTCGCGCCCAGCGACGTCGCAGACAGATCAAAGGCGGCAGCTATCGAACTCAGGCTAGTTCGGCCGACGAGGCCGATGATGCCAGGAGTTCGCCGCAGAACTTCGTCCTTTGCGCGACTACGTCTGGCAAGTTTGATCTGACGAAGGCGAAGAGAGAGTGGCTTCTGACGTCAGGCGGTAGCAACGGCGATGACGGTGACGGCGGCAGCACGCCATCGAGTCCGGTAACACGTCGCAAAGCACCTCAAGAGGACACCGAGGCCAAGGAATTGGCCGACATGTTACAAAAGTACTTAAACATGCAGGGTGACGCGGCCAATCCGGCGAGGATGGCCGTCAAGTCACAGGAGGCAGCCGAACAGATGGAAGGGAAAGAGCCCTTCGACTATCATAGCCTGATAAATAAGCTGCAACAGCATCTAAATACAATTGTTGCTCAAGCTAAACGTGAGCAAGTTTCTTCTAGTCAGAATACTTGTAGCGAGAAGGATATTGTTCCGCCATCCATGTTGCCATATCAGGGTGATTACGTTCATAAATCGCTGATGGAGACGCTGAGTCGTTACTATGGTAAATCATCTTCTCGAGAACACGTTATATCCGATATCTTGACAGATCGAAAGCTCCTCGAAAAGCTCTATTTCGATCTGAGGTGCACTAGAGGCTTCAGGGGACCCCGAGCGACCGGTGCATATACCTCGCCATCCGCTCGATGGTGGGCTCACGAGAGAAGTAAGGCGCCTGCCAAAGAATCTAGTAATCGGTCACCTAGAAGAGACCACCCGATCTCACCACCGCCTCTAATCGCTGTCCAAGAACCTAGCACCGACCGAAGCTTTCTCGACAATGGCGTGCAAACCGACCCAATTCCTCAAGGTGTCCTCGATACATGTCTATTGGAAAAGGAAAAGGAAGAATCCTCGCAAAAGGAACAGATGTCGCACAAGTCCAGCGGAAGAAGACGCAGTAGCGTCGACAACGACGACGTGTCACCATCCGTAAGTGACACTATCAAAAGGTATCTGCGGATGGCGCGAAAGAAATCTATGGACGCGGATAAAATCGACCGATTTAAGCGGGTCAACTACGATCGGAATCTACGCAACATCAAAGCCAAGGGTGAGATTACCAAGCCTGGCGATGACGATGGCAATAACAAAGGCTGCCAGACGGAGGATAATTGGATAGTGCATTATCGCGAGATGTCCTCTTTCGGTCCTGGAGAGATCCCATCGGAGAATTTATCGGACGCTGACACGACGACATCCCCGCCAATCAGCAGGAACGCTAGTTCCAGAAGTAGCATCGACGCCGGCCTCGGTTCTGAAGAGGCATCCACTCCCGTTAAACATCCCCATCACCATCAGTCCTTCCTGTCCCATCTCTTGCATGGTTCCAACACACATAAGGATAAGCCGCACTCGGCACCCGGTTCGCCGGCACTCACGTCATCGTCCGCCAATTCCGCAGGTGGCACAGCGATGCAGAAGAGCAAGTCCTCGAGTAACGTGGTGCATCACGGTAGTCGGCTAGTGGCAAAGAAGATTTGGCGGTCCAGGAGCAAAAGCACATCGAGGGCGTCACATCAGCCGTCTGTGTGGACACCTCAAGTGAGTCTTTTTCCATTTATATATAATATATACATATTATTATTTGGTATAATTTGATTTGCAGTAACTCATTATATTTTCAAATTTTTTTATTAATAAAACCTTAACGCTTGCATGTTTATATTTTAAAAGAACCTTAACCTTAACATTAAAGATCGAAATTCAATATTCTCATGAGAACGATCTTTATGTATAATTGTGACAACGAAATGTGACATAAACTGTATGTTAACTTTCCTTATTCGCAAAGTACCGAAGATCAAACGCTTTGAGATTCAATCTGGAGTGATTTCAATTTTTTAATTTTCTCCAGGATGAAGACATTCGATTTTTAATCTTTGAGGATAAACAGGACTAGGGGGAGAAATATGTACGCGCGGACGTGTTGTGTGTGTGTGTGTGTGTGTGTGTGTGTGTGTGTGTGTGTGTGTGTGTCGAAACTATTTTAACTAAAACAAACATCTAAATAAAATAGTTTGCTAGCATAAAATCTTTAATATATTTTATTTCCTTCGTATAATTTTGATTTTACTGAATAGTAATACATTTGTGACCGTATAGTTTGCTTCGCATTTATGATAAGATGCGACAGCTGAGAGCAGAAATGAACTGCGTCTTCTGGAAATTATATTAAATGTATCTCGTGGACTTTCCAATGAGCTATAGCCAGCACATTCTTTGGCGTCTCTGCGAGATTAGCAAAAAGCTTAATAAAAAGGAACAGTAGATACCATGAATTTGGCATAGACCCGCATTTTCGTAATGGCAACTTTTGGCGGTGGTATCCATGCTACGCGAAGCAGGAATATCTTCTGAAAGAGCACCAATAAGATTCTGAATTATAAGGGTGTTTGTCAAAATTCGCAATTGGTGACTGCGCTATTTCTGGAAAAAGGAAAAAAAATTATTCTTGCAAATTAATTTCGATATGAAAAATTATCTACAAGTATAACAATGTGTGTGCTAAGTATCTTTTATAAACATAATAAATAATACCGCGCGCATGCCCCCCCCCTCTCTCTCTCTCTCTCTCTCTCTTCTCAATATAAATATTATGTAGCCAGTTGTCGTCGAATATAATTTGCTTTCATAAATATTATGATTTCCGTTTCGTAAAAATATGTTTAGAAACAATCCATTAAAATAATATACCATTATTCATATGCGAGTTTCTAACATGAAAGAAAGAAAATTCCTAATGCGAACATTTATATTCTTTCCCGCATTTGCCGTTATAATGGGTCTCTAAAAAAGTCCTGTGTTCCCTCTTCATTTATATTATTTATAATTTAAACATTTATACATTATGTACAAGAGACATTTTGATAGCGTTGAGGAAAACATAATTGTGTGTTCCTTAGCGCGATCGCAATATTTTATAATGATAAATGTCTTGATAAAAATTTAAGGACAATTTTTCTCATATTTGTATTTGGCTTTATTTTTAAAATATAATTTAGAATATATTTTTTGTTTACTTTTTTTCAAAGTTTATCAGCAAACGTACACGGAAAAAAATAGATTAGTTGATACAGCCAAGTTATGGCTTGCTAACGCAAGTTTAACATATATAATTAAGCAGATTTGATAGAATAGTAAAGAAAATATGTCTGAAAGCAGTTATGGGCATATTTTCTTTGCTATATACTTTACGAAATATGCTTTCTTCCATGGCAAGAACCGTGTATCAATATTCTGTACTGTATTCGATAATCACATGATTTACGATTCTTTTCTTTTCTCCTTTGACACCTCATTATCATTTAAAGAATTTAAACGCACGCGAAGGATGCGAAAGGAGAAAATGTGAAAGAAGAAAAAGAGGGTCGACCTTGTGACAGACGTTCTCGTTAAGCGGTATAAGCGCGATAACCAATTTAGGACCTCGGAATTTCGCTGGCGCCGCCAGAAATAGTCAGCCAACCGCACGCACGCGCGCGCACGCGTGGCGATGTGTGTGTATAAACTATACTTAAAAAAACCTTACTGCTACTACTACTTGTGAATATACCTACACACTAAAACCAAAGTCTACTACCACCAGTGCGTCCATGCTATTCTCATGTGTTTCTCCGTTATTCTGACGAATACGTCGCGGAATCGCGAAGGGAAAAGAAAAATCGTCTACTCTCGCAGCATGGAAAATTCAATTTATTTAAACCATCAAATTATACTTTACTTTAATTTTAACTTAAAGACCGCGCGCCGTTCAGTATCAATCTCTGTGTAATCAGAATTATTTTCTATTTAGAGAGGAAATATTATTGAACGTTTGATATATAATTAATATATTTAAATGTTTCCAGACCATAGATATATAAAAATATATTTATAAAATTTGGAAATATTTAACCTTTAATAAGTATTATTTTTATATCTTATAAAAGATATATGGATATTTTTTTTATTTTTTTATATCTTATAAAAGATGAGAATTTTCAAAAAAATTTAATCTAAAACTTATAAAGATACACGGAAAAAACAATAAGGTTGCCACAACCACAATAATAGTAACATTTGG
>NJRQ01000641.1:56829-79285 GCA_003063805.1 Aphaenogaster ashmeadi
CATCATGCAAAGATAACTAGGTGATGCAGCTATATTGCTTACAACTAAATATTTCTGGTTATGTGCATCATATCTTTTTTTTCCGTGAATCGATGCTGATGAAACGTGTAAACATATCGCCGATTTTCATTGCCGCAGTTTTATTTCATTGTATATTGGCGTCGTATCTTGCAATGTCAAAAGTATATTCTATACTCCCGTCTCTCAATTTCATTTGTTACATTGTAACGAGATAACATAATGCGTGATGGCATTTATTATTTCATGCAATGAACTAACACTATACACAGATATGCAATTTAAATAATTTCATTTTCTTTCAATTTTCTCGTACTCGCGTACTTTTCGCTGATAATTCAGCGTTATTTATCAAGGGTTATTTGTTTGTCATTTTATTTCGCTTTAATGTATATTTTTAATGAGAGGTTGTTTGCGAAATTATTACGGGGAAGCGGGGGAGGGAAAGATAAAAATTGTATCTTCTCTACTCACGACAGAATAGTTAAACAAAAACAAAATTAATAGATTACATTTTAAATACGTAACTAAACTTGGCTCGTTCCTACTGCATACTATCTCGAAAACACGAGCGAAACATTCAGACAATTTCGTCTCTTGTAAGATTAATTTGATCTTATCCGTGAAGCGGAAAGAAAATGTAAGAGTTACACGATATACGTTATATTGCATCTCATCAATTGCTGGTTACATCTCGCGTCTCCTCAGCACTAGCTGCATATCTCTTTATCTCTCGAGTGCACGAGGATTACCGCTAATCTATCATGAAAATTTTATGAGACATATCCGTTAACTATTTAATAACTGTAACTGTTAACTATTAACAAACTATTAACAAGGATATATCGCGATTCCGGTATGTCTTGTCCATGTTGTCGATCCGTTGTCAAACGAATCGACTAATCGCGATAATACTGAAGACAAATTGCAGAACTTAAGCGCTACGATCCATCTCAGTGGCAAGTCCATAAATTTTAATTCCGTGGATTTACATGATAAGATTAATTTGAATAATCGTTGCATGATAACGAGGAGCGCGTCAAGGTGGCGGGATTAAATTGTGTTCGGGAATTCTGCCGCACGATAAGATATTCTGCATTTAATTCGGTTTGTAATGCTATACACTGTTTCTCACAGTGACATGCTAGAAATTCGTTCAAGATCTGTCAAGCACAATTCACAATAGCCGATCTTAAGTTGAGTATATAGAGGATGCACTTTTAGAGGATTTTTTTTGTCGCAGGGAAAATGCACATGGGCAGGCACAGGGAGTCGGCGTGTAACTCTACAGGATACATCGTTGCGAGCGCTGTCTGATATTGAAAAGAAAGTCCTCTGCAAGGTAGCCGTAGCGAAACTTCAAGCTCTCAATCTGGGCGTGCACATCAGACCACCGAGCGGTAAGTTGTCGATTTAAAGTCGCAAGGCTTTAATAGGAATTTCGATGTGCTACAAAGCTTTTTCACAAAAAAAAAGACAGTAATATTCATATCGTGTTTTATACGTATTTTTTAACTCTAACTATAATATTATCGAATAATATCCACAATCTTCTTGAATGCTCTATACCTGCGTTCTGTTTCTTACAAATCGAAAAGAATTCCTCCAGCACGTGCAGTTCCATTAAGGCCATCCGCGTGCCACGCTGCGTTAGTCCGTAGAATATAGTTGTTCCGGAACGAAGGCGAAAGAAAAGAGGAAACTACGTCCAAAACAAAATTCCTGGCGAATTTAAGCGCGCAGCTCCCGCTGGCTTTTATTTAACAAACAGTGATGAGAGTCATGAATTTCTTGGATGCTTTTGTATGTCCTATAGAATCGAATCCTTATGCTTTCTCGTCAACGCCCCCGTATACAATGTAAGTTATCCGTGACGTGAGGCTTCCTTCTTTCAGCGTTATATACATTTCTTTAGCTGTTACATTTCCTTATATTTTTATGCTCAAATTTCTTCATTAAAGTAAATTTCTTTATTAAGCTTAACTTAAACTTTTAGAAAATGTGAAAAGATTTCTTTATTTATCTTTTTAATAAAATAATTGGATCAGTCGATTTTACGTTGCATTTAAACACATGGTACAATGTCGTACATAAGGCAACTTTTATTTCTTCCAAGAATTTAATCTTCAACTGATCAACCGTCTTCTTATAAAGAGTAATAATAAGGATATGGAGAGACATTATTTCTCGAAATCTATCGCGTAAGACGTGGCACTGTTCGGCTGTCTCGTTTCAACTCCAGATGATTGACGTGTTTATGACTACGAGTGTTTGCCCATAGTGGAGTAACCACTCGAATTCCTCCTCTTTCGTGAGTTTTATTCGTAATAACATGCGAACGCGAGAGAATCTGAATGCAGTTAAAACTTTGTTATTATATTACAAGATAGAATCACTATAAATAACTGCATATAATAAAAATATAAATTTTAAGAAGCTTATACTGTAATAAATCTTCTTTGAACTCATTAGAACCTTGATTCCATTCTTCACTTTTCATCTAAAATATTACATCTGGAATCTGTGATAACACAGGCCTGCGAAATTAAGGATGTTAAAAGTTGTTTGAGAATTAAAAGTGATTTCTTATGTAATTTTGTGCGCTGAACACGAATCTGGCCGTAAAAATTGCCTATCACGTCAGGTTTTTGAGATAAATGGGGTAAAATGGCCCAAAAAGATGATTTTGGCCATATTCATAAAAATATTACAGAAAAAGCAAATTATTTCCAATATTTTGAACGATGGCCTCATACATGTATAGTACTATCCTTCCTCTTCAAAATCAATTTTTGTTTGCCAACGTGCAATTTTTTTTCACCGAGATATACCAGTTAGAAGTTATGTACTTTTGAAAGTATAGGAGTAGCCCTTTAACAGACTAAAGGAACTGAGCACTAGCACAGGTAAACTGAACTCGCAGGCCTGTGTAATCTCTCGAAAAAAATTTGATATGATAAATAATACCTATAGGTATTTATTTATGTTATTCGATGTAATTAAATAAGTAAAGTTAACTTTCATATTCTATTATGTGAGAAAAACATATTTCCTGTTTTTATTTTCGCCAATATCATATAATATGTAGTTACATATGACTTTCATTATACTGAAGTCGAAATTGTAAAAAGTTATTACTAACAATAAGCGTCTTATAACGATACATCTTACTGTCCAAATGCGATTTCATGCGTGACATTAAATGTCGCATAAAAATATGTTATCAATACACAGTCTTCATGTCGACGAAACAATAAGAGAGAAGTGTAAGTACATTTATGCAAAGCTGGATTTCTATAGTTACATTAAACTAGAAGTGTAATTAGTCACAATATCACGAAACTATTATGTCAAGAACGAGAAGTAAAGTTTTTATGGATTTCATAAAATATATACTATATATATTACATACATATATTATGCCGTCAGCTAAAACCAGCTTTTATGAAGCTGGATCCTGTTCGGAGCTCCTGCTTTTAATTACGCAGACATTATATTATATTATGTCATATGAGATCATATAAAAACATAAAAATAGTTCATATTATTTATGTTATTTTAAAATCTCCTTTTCTTCTTTCTTATTCGACAATAAGATTTATTAAATTATCTACAGCTTTTAGCAAGGATTTATTGTAAAATAGCCGCATTTTATGAGTTATTCCGTCAAGACAAAAACAGACGATGCTCTGATTTTACAAATGAATTGCATAAGATGTAGCATTAAAATGTAAACGAAGTGTATCCGGGAATACAAAATTTGTCAGGTTGTTCTCTCTTTCCTTTCAGAATCGCTCGGCACCGGGTCAGTGACCACGAAGCCAAAGAGACGGGCGTATTTGCTAAAGAGGAAGGCTCTGACAACGGGCTTCTTCGACAACAAAGGGAAAGATGAGAAGGAAAAAGGTAAGTACAAAGCGCCAATGCCTATTATTTGTGCCGCCGGCTACAGCGCTGTATTTTTATCACATTGAAAAACGATCAAAGATCAGGATTAAATGATGACGTTATTCATATCGCCAGCCGTATTCGATTAAAGGTATTTTCGCGAACGAACGATCATTTGACATCTATGCAATTTATTTATAAGATAATATCATAGAGACACAAAGAATCGCGGTCGTTAGGTCACGTTAAGACAAATGCGTGGGTTCAATGAAACGTTGTTGCCCGGTCAAGGAGCTTATCTTATCATATCGATGAGAATCTGAATATTTATGATGCACAAAGGAAATTCGTAAGTGGAGCATCTAAAATTAGAGAAGAAATCTTTTATGTAGCTCTTACTTAACTAACAATAAGTTTAAGCAGTGATAATCCGTAAAGATTATTTACTTCTATTAAATAAATCAGTAGCAATTTTAATTTTAATTTTAACTCTTACACGAGTTGTTGAAATAAATTATAAGTTATAAACAAGCTACAAATAATTTTTAATTGGTTCAGATAAATTTAATATAACGTCTAATGTAAACATAAAATTCATAAAATTTCCTATAATATGAGATATAATATTTACAGAATACGGACTGTGTGTGAATTTGTTTAGCAAATAATATAATCCATGCGGGGATTATTATAATATGATTAAGAAAGTTTCTTGATGGACGCTCAGATAGACAAAGAAAGTAACATATATTATATTATAGTTATTATAGTAGAAGCAGCTTCTTTCTACATCTCTCTTTACAATTTGTTTTTCTTATTTCTTCTTGCCATGTAAACTGTCGGAGTTTATTTTTGCACAAGTAATTAAACTAGCTCTACGTTTCTCTTTTGCTCTTCTTCCACATAAAACGCATAATGTCATTCTTTCGTAGAATTAGATTTTTTGTCTGATAGTGTTGTTTATTTGAATTCCAATTTTCGATATAGAAATATGGAATGTTGAAACGCGTGAATCATTCTAGTTATAGAGGGAGAATTTTGAAATTCATCAAAATTGTTGCGAGAAGGTAACAAATCAAGGAAATTTATTCGATCGAATCAATAATTAAGTACGTAGTGTGCGCAGTTTAATACATAGAAAACCTCGTATCTAACGGGCATAATTTATGGCGCAATTATTTGTTTGGAGAATAACTAGTTCAGTTATTTTCAGGCAGACGCAATAGAGCGCTCGCCGAAGTTCGAGGGAGTGCTCTATCACTTGATACGTTTACGACATTCCTGCGCGTATATGTACTTAGCATATGATATATATTTTGATCTATACGGCGCAAAGATAAATATTACTCTTGGGACAAATTTCTAATCTATTTTAGTAGACCGTTTGTAACCCCGCTCTTTCGAATTCCATGCTTGGTCATTATGAAAAGCAAGTCAAGTAAACCACTTGCTAAACACATTTGCCAAACGCATTCGTTGCCATTTATTTTAGTTGAATAAAGACTTCTTTCAATAATCATTGCTGAAATAATGAAAGCAAATAAGTAAAACAAAAGATAATTAGCTCCAATGGCCTTGTTATTATATTAGAAGTTATTATATCAACGGAGATCAGATTAATCAGAAGAATAATACCGTGAAAATGTGAAAAATTCTCCATGGGGAAATTATCTTCGCAGGACAAGCACAGATTATACTAGTCGTGCCATTCTGCAACTTTCGCGGAATATGAATTGAAGATTTTTGTAGGTCGCGTGCCAGGACAGTCTTTTCGTCGGGTATTCTCATATCGGCGGAATGGTTACACGAGGGAGCTGCAATGTTCTGCAACCTTATTTGAAAATGTAAATGCGCGAAATGTGAATCGTCAGCGTGTTCGCTGTGCGCTCATTCCGTCTCATTTCAGCGAGCTAATTATGCGTCCCGTGAATGCGAAATTACGTTTTCGGCACTATTTATGCTGCATCAAATGCACTGCTCGTGACATTTCGAATAAAGATTCGCCACGGCCAAATACAATTTTAGACATATGTTGTATAGGTATATTATAGGGGATAATCGTATGATAAGTATAGATATATTTATAGCATAATCTATAAGCATAAATTTCATTATTACAAATATGAACGATCCTATGCGCGATCCTCGATGCCTCCAAGTACTTCCAAGAAAAGATCGTGAAGAACTTTAACTTACGAATATACATATAAATACATAAATTTTCATTTTTTAAATATAATTACATAAATTATTGTTTTTATTTCCACTTAAAAGCAATAGACAGAAAAAGAAAGAAAAATTTAGGAAAAGATTAATTTTCAAAAAATATACAAAACAATTAATGTTAAACGCGTAATATAATATGAATCTGCGGCGTGAGAATGTGAGTAACGTATCCTTATTTTTTTATCATTACTCTATAGATACTACTCTGAGAGGATCGTTCACATTCTCTATATCTGTTAGCTCGATGTCAACCAATTGTAAGATACAATGTTATTACCCTGATAATCCAATAATCGAAGCGAAAAACACAGAGCATATACTTGGCTATGTACAGGCGGCAAAGGACGGGCGTATTAACTTCGGCCGGCCAGGCTGGTATGAGACACAATTTCGCCGGCTAAAATTAGTCACAGAGTGCTCGGTAGCGGTACATATTTCCGCATATATCAGGTTTATTTGTGGTTCGCGCGCGTTGAGTACAAGTGCCCGTGCGTAGGGACACCAGACGTCAATCGGGACTCGGGAGTCTCTCTTTGCCGATAAAGCGAGGTCGCTCACTCCCTTTAATACATCATTCGCGTGTCGTCCTGGAGCGACCGCTTACTTTCTCGTCCTTGAGCGATTACTTTGGTAATGCTGATGTGATATATTGCAAATTAAAACTTTTGGATTCTGATAAATCGACAAACAGATTACTTGATTACAACATTAAGTAATAATTTACAAAAGAAACATAAAGAATCATGACCATATTGTCAAATTAATTCTTCCGAAGCGTAAAATGAATCGAGAAAATTTCAACCCGTAAATTTCATTCCCAAACTACATTGGCGATTCAAATACACAGATAATCGAAGTTGCATCTACGTATAAATATACCTATCAGGAAATGTCAATTACTTAAACGTGTGTGTGCAACAAGATACACTGAGGATATTTATACACGCAATGTCCGTATGCTCGCACTCCGCGCGGCTAAATACGTACCCAACATCGCCGGACCCATCCCGTATGGGGGTGGCAAAGTGTTGAAGATCGATGCCGATCGTTTCGACGCTTCCAAGAAGAGGCTCGTTCTCTTCGCACATTGTAGTGCGTAAAGTGCCTCCTGTGCGTAATGTTCCATGCTCGCGTTCGAGAGGCACATTTTGACGTGAGAAAAGCCGGAATGGCCCAGATCTCGGTCTATAATCGGACCAGTATAGGGAATAGAGATACGATTCGTTACCTTTCGTCTTTCAGCTGATTCTTCGAGAGATTGCTGACCACGAAACTTCAATGTTCTCTCTCGATTATTACTAGCCGCGATTATTACTATAACGCGAATATTATTTTTCTTAAGTTGTAGAAAATTGTATTATCAATAAACAAGCTAGAAACAATAGATTGTTAATTTTTCGCACGCCCACGGAAAATAATTAATATATTAAATCATCAAGTAATTAATAAAATTAATTCTCAATAATAAAAAGAGTAGTACGTACAAGTGTACGCATAAATAAAATCTATGGAAATAAGTTTAAAATATCACGTGGAAACGTAAAATAATTACAGACAGATAGCTATAAAAATGATTCGATAAATGTTAAAAAGATACAATCTGCTTTTATTGGGAATTACTCCACGTGATGTGAAGCCGATCGCGATCAATGTGCCTTATCGAATTAATAACGATTTGACAAAGAATTGATAAAGAGTCGTTTCACGTGGACGAAAATTTTCAAGAACAGTCGGTAAAATTTTCTCCGCTTTTGATGGAAAAAATTTTTTCAAAAATTATAATCGAAGACGGGCCAATGTAATTGATCGCGTGGCCCTCAACAGGAGCACTCGTTGCAAATATTCTTCGAATTACTTGGCCTTTATATCATCGATGAGCGAGGCAGACGTGGGCAGATTACGGAGTCCACGTCTGTCTTCAGATTGCAACTTTGCGTCTTGTGGAATATGTTCTTGGCGGCGATCTGAAAGATGCGCGATGCGCAATACCCAGTAGGTGAAACGTTGATGCTAATTACTGTCACGTTGCACACGTCATTTCTACGCAGAGTCTGCTCTCTCGAGTGTGAGGAATCGAGTCGTTAAAATATCTCAAGCTGTATTGAATTAGCGGTACGAATGCAGAAAACCTGGATAATAATAGCAGTGGTAAAAATGCTCTCAAATGGAATTACGTTAAAATATAATTACGTTTAAAACTAATCGGAAATCATTAATAAAATAATGAGTATATAACTTTTAGCGAAGCAGAAATCTCCTGTGGTTGAAAGTTATGTTAAAATTAAAATTAATTAAACACCACCTAGCTTCATATATATAATTCTTTGTCTAATATAATGAAAAGTTACTCTTATACAATTGGTTAATAGAGTAATTTTATTCGAAGATATTTCCTACTGTAATTAATTAGTTACAGCTCTTCCACTTTCTCGCTCTTTCATTGAATAATTCGCATTTTGAGAAAACGCATACTTAATTGATTAAAGCATTATATCGTAGCACAACAAACTGTTATAATAATTTCATGAATATCGTTCTCGTTAAAGAGCCGATACAACATCTGTTAATATCATATCGATGTCGAAGCTTGTTTATGCACGAAATACGCACGCCAGCACACACGATACACGCAAATTTCCTGGGTCCGTGAGTATGAAGCACAGCTGACGGCTCATGGATCAGATTAATGTTGAACTCGAGGTGCTCGCTTATTAGTCAAGCGATCAAGGTGAGAATTATCCGGAAAAGAGATTACTGACGAAATCGTATACATACAGGGTGTTTCCTAAGTAAGTAGACAAACTTGAAGGGGATATTCCCCCCTTAGCTTATTTTAAGAAGAAAAGGTCCTATATAAACATGTGTCCTAAACTGCTTCGTTTTAAAAATACAGGGTGTCAAAGTTGTGCAAAATAAAATGAAAATTTCGAAATTCTAGAGAACGTTTAAAGACATTTTATTCAAATTTGGTATGCGTTCCACGTATGTTGTGGTATTAAGAACTATTTTCCAGTGCCGATGAAACATTTTTAGATTCACCAGGGGCGTGCGTATGGGTAATCATATAAAATTTTTTAATAAAAGAATAGTACGCCACTGTTTTTTTCCAAGTTAAACAATTTTTTTTAAATTCCGATCGCGCATCAAACGTCTATTTATCTGGTGCCGCGCTACCTCGCGAGCATAGATTGTCTATCCGTGTGACCTGCAGGTCAAACGCCTACTTTGAAGTAAATACCAAAAATACACGTCAAAAACGTTTTCCAGAATTTCGAAATTTTCATTTTATTTTGTACAACTTTGACACCCTATTTTTAAAACGAAGCAGTTTAGGACACATGTTTATAGGACCTTTTCTTCTTAAAATAAGCCAAGGAATATCTCCTTCAAGTTTGTCTACTTACTTAGGAAACACCCTGTATAATAAATAACTAACGTGGTAACAATAAGTAAATTTAGTAACAATGATTGTCAAGATATCAAATATGCGTAAATGTTAATTATGCTTGTAATAGATGGCACAAGCTATCAAATACAAATGCAAATTTCAATCATATTTCAATCTCATATTGCGTAATTACAATTGATATAATTGATCAATAAACTTTGTACGTCGCTCTGGACATTTTAAAAAGGATGATAAATTCTTTACCATTATATTGATACCCAAATTACTAGTGCACATTAACTCATATTACATAAAACAGAGCGATATCATATTTATAAAACAGAAATTTAAGATATAATTCAATAAACATCTGAATATCATAAGCATCTATAATAGTCCTAAATTCAATATTGTTAAAAATTGACGATATAACATTCTTTGACGGGAAACGCAAAGTTTATCTCTTATATGTCAAAGTTAAAATTTTAAAGAAATTATACAAATTCCAATAAAATTTTTATCTCCCTTTGTGCTTACAGACGTCGCGGGTGGCCTGGTGTTTGGTATACCGTTGTCGCAGTGCATAGAGAACGATAGGATCGCTAGAATCGCCGCTGGAGAGGTCACCGATGTCGGTTGCTTAAGCAGAAATAGTAGGCACGGTAGTAGAACCAGTTTCTCTAGTCTTATAGAAACACCAACGACTGTGGCGGCAAAAACGGAAGAGGTAAGAAATTGTTAGAGAGCAATTCGGATAAGAGATGTCTTTTTTCTTTTTTTAGAAGAATTTTTCCCATATAAGCAACTATACAATCATCATGATCATTTCCTTAATTTTTAAAATGAATCAGCTAATGAGATGATATTGGGTAATGCTTTTTATTATTATTGAGTATTACTTTTTACTGTAATGTTATTTTGGGTTTCATTAATTTATATAATGTGTTATTATATACAAGTATATAGTTTTTAAATATATACAGGGTGAGTCAGTTAAAGTGCTACATATTTATGTATATCTCGGAAACAAAGCATTTTACAGAAAAATGTTTCATACAAAAGTTTTGTGACTTCGAGAGGGACATCTTATGATGGACACATGTATTTTCTAGGTGTTCTTGAGATTTTAAGGTGACATTTTGTTTTTTTAAATGGAATCACATATGATTTTCTTTATATAATATGTATATCCATACAGCACAGAACATTGCAGCAACAATATTCGGCAATATTGCAATGTTACTGCAATGTTGCTGCAATATTCTGTACTGTATGGGTAGTTTCTCTAGTTATTTGCTATATAAAAGTATTAAGTTAAAGCTATTAAAAAATCAATAGTTTACGAGATATTTTATATTTTATTCTGGCATACTTTGACATGAAATATAAAATATCTTGTAAGCTGTTCGTTTTTTGATAATCATATCTTAATACTTTCATGCGCAGAATAGTGCAGGGATGAATCAGTTGATCTGAAGAAAACATATAGATGCTTTTCAGAAAAAATTATGCAATTTGTAATGTGCAGTTACATACTTTTTTGAAAAGCAGCCATGTGTTTTCCTCTCTCTCTCTCTCTCTCTCTCTCACATCGATTGATTCATCCTACTATTCTAAAAGTATTAAGGTACAGTTATAAAAAAATGAATAGTTTGCAAGATATTTTGTATTTCATGTCAAAATATACCAGAATAAAATATAAAATATCTCGCAAACTATTAATTTTTTGATAACTTTACCTCAATGCTTTTATATGCCAAATAACTGGAGGAATTATATTATATAAAGAAAATCATATGATTCCATTTAAAAAAATAAAAGTCACCTTAAAATCTCAAGAACACCTCCACCTAGAAAAAACATGTGTCCATCATAAGATGTCCCCCTCGAAGTCACAAAACTTTTGTATGGAACGTTTTTCTCTAAAATGTTTTGTTTCCGAGATATAAGTTTGTAACACTTTAATTGACTCACTCTGTATATATATATTATTATTGTTATTATTATTATTATTATATAAATAGAATACTAAACTAGTTTGAAGGATTTCATACATATCTTGTGCAGTCTACATTTGTGACATTTTATATCTCTGCAGATTTACATGTTTATGCCTTTTTGAATTTGAATCGATTGTTTGTTGATGTAACTTGGACTCGATATGACATCTGTCATCGCGCGTTATCTATTTTTAAAGATTTTTTATTTTCTATGAGATAGGATATTTTTTAGTTGTTTTATTAAAGTCACTATGTATAATATGCACATAGAAATGTTTGAGAAGAAATATAAGTATTCGCAACTATATGTCGCGACTGTTAAAGTCGTTGACCTGTATTACTTACGAAAGTTTCTTTCGAGTGGTAAAGCTTGGCAGCTGATCGACCGACCATTAAAGATGCGCCGCGAACGACGGACAAATATAGAAACGTAAAATATAGTATCATATATATACAAAGCACACACAATTTACGCAATTCTTAGTTCTTATAATAAACATGATAGCGGGCAACTCATAAGAAACGCATCTTTTTAGAAAAACGGAAGACGATGCATTCTCGATTTTATGTACAAAGTAACAAAGTATTAAAACTAGAGGATAAAAATTAACAATTGAACAACGCCCAAAATTACCAACACGTCGAGACATCGACTCGCGACGTCATTCTTGGCGAC
Source organism: Aphaenogaster ashmeadi (assembly GCA_003063805.1). Classification (NCBI taxonomy): domain Eukaryota; kingdom Metazoa; phylum Arthropoda; class Insecta; order Hymenoptera; family Formicidae; genus Aphaenogaster; species Aphaenogaster ashmeadi. The sequence goes on from NJRQ01000641.1 coordinate 69,026, forward strand.
GTCATTGACGACATTGCTAACGACATCATTCTCGTTGCGTCATCGTCGTTGAGGTAAGCGGTTTATCGATGATCACTTGCGACGCGGGCCAGACGTCGAGCTTGCAAGTGGTTATTTTTCGACGGATATGTCTAATCGACAACCACGAATACGCACTTATCCTATATATTCCGCCCTATTCTTAAGACGCGATCAAACGCGTCATCAATTTAGCGGAATTTTTATGCTTACCTAACGATAATTAATTTTAATACATATATGTGGATGTTAAAATTTCTCTATCTTGCACTCACACGCGTGATTACGTGGAAATTAAATAAAACTTGCTTATACAGGGTGTCCCACCACTACCGCATTACCTCTTAATGACGTGTTCCTGGGGTAATTTTGAAACGAAAATTCTAATACGAAAATGTCGAGGCTGTAATACTTTTCAAATTATAAACGATTAAAATTGACCAATTGTAGGGGCTAAAGTTCGCGCACTCAGACATGATACAGCGTATAATGGTGGCCCCTTTCTTTCAATATCAATACTGAAATTACGTACATATACAATAGTATATAGCAAGATTCTTCTATTATTTGAATAAATTTTTATTCCTTGTATATGCAGATAATAACAATTTCGTCAAACTATTACAGATAAAATATTATCGCACAATACAATAAAAAAGATTTTTTCTCTGAAAGGGGAAAGGTTCTTTAGGTTACTCATGTAGGATTGTATAATTTCGTACTATTCTTTAACTTTCAAAATTCGACAGAATCGTACGGGCGGCGAAACGAATTTGTAAATTTTTGCTTAGGAAAAGTTCATTCTAATTATATTGAAAAATACTTTTTTTTCTTATCTTCAGTTGAATCTTATAAAAACATTCAAAATATAAGAATTGTATACTTTATTTCTATTCTTCATTCTTTCTTTTTCTGGATGTGATAAATCTTTAGTTTCTCAGCCGGAAGTGAATATTTTGATATCAGAAGCTTCGCTACCTAAATAGAAAATAAATTTTTTTAATGCTTTGCTCGAGAACAAGCGATCATCGTTATTTTAAGAATGCCGTCGGTCGGTACAGATCTATATGATTCGACACTATTCTCAATATTTTATATGATTGCGTATCAAATCAACGATTGATTTCGGCATAAAGTTATAGCTCAACCGTAATCTACGATAACGCGCCGCGTTATATAATCAAATAAAAAACGGTTTCATATCTTTCTGAAAAGTTCTTCTTTTAGCCGTATTTGTCATTCGATATGCAAAAGATATCTCAATTTATATTACAAATTATAATACAATATATAAATTGACCACGAAGAAATTACAGAGAGCTTAAGTTCTTTTCTTAAAGAAAAAAACCCTTCACACATCTCTTCTTTTTTAAACTTTATTAGTTGCAAGTTGTTTTCTGGTCACATTTTCGTCTAACAACATTTTCGTCTAAGCAACAAAAAACGAAAATTATTTGCAGAATTACGATTTTTAGATACATTCGACCATACATTCTGCCGTATTAGTATAATAACCTAACCATTGCTTCTCGAGATAAATCGGACCCATTATAAAGAAATGGAAACAATAGCGAATTGGTACGGAGATTGTAACTATAAGAGACACAAATTTCTTACAATATCTTACAATCGCTTTTCACAATGAATTTGGAATCGAGACAATAGTTGGACGGGAGTTGTAAATGCAGCGGCGCACATCCGCAATGCGCTTCTACGACAGTGTCGACATTGACAACATTAACGAATGTAATTATTTAGGACGATCGCGGAAGAAATTGACTTGTCCCCCATCCCCTACCTTTCTCATTTGTCACTATACCAAGTGTCCCAAAATTATCACATTTTTCCGCAGTAATGAATACTATAGTTCCAATTAATATAAAAGACGTTTTATAATATGTTATATTAAGTACTTACTTAAAAAAAAATCAAAGGGACTCAGTAGCAATTGAGCCGCAACCAACAACGTAGAACTACGTCAACTGTCATTATTTCTTGGTACTTTCTCTTTTAATTTGGTCATAACTTTTTTTTTAACGATGGGCAAACGAAAATTTTGGGTGGACAACTTGGACAAATCGTGGACAATCCTATCACGCTTAGAAATTAATGAAAAATGTTCATGAGGGTGCTGATGCCAAATTTTTTCCTATTTTTTAATTTGGACATAACTTTTTTTAAAGGGTGAGCAAACGAACATTTTGGGTGTACAAATGTGGACAAACGAATGCCACTTGAATTTTATAAAAATTTGTATTTCGGGGTGCTGATGTCTAATTTTTCCCAATTTTTGCTTCCTCATAGAGGAAGCTGTTTTCGTGAAAAAAATTTTTTTAGAGTTTTCAATGCCAATGTGTTTAGAATGTTCTAAAACGTCGAAAATTTACATTTTTATTTAATTTGGTCATAACATTTTTTTGAAGGGTGAGCAAACGAAAATTTTGGGTGGACAAACGTGGACAAATCGTAGACAATCGTATCCCGCTTAGAAATTAATGCAAAATGTTCATGGGGGTGCTGATGTCAAATTTTTTCCAAATTTTTAATTTGATCATAACTTTTTTTTGAAGGGTGAGAAAACGAAAATTTTGGGTGAACAAACGTGGACAAATCGTGGACAAACGAATGCCACCTGAATTTTATAAAAATTTACATTTCGGGGTGCTGATGTCAAATTGGGAAAAAATTTGACATCAGCACTCCCATGAACATTTTTCATTAATTTCTAAGCGAGATTGTCCACGATTTAGTTTTTGGTGTCTAGGTGTTCTATTCGCTCTGTAATTTTTGGTGTCTAGGTGTTTTAATTCGTCGAATTCCATGTCTACGTGTCCCAGGACAAAGACATCGAATTCCACTAATTAGAACACCTAGACACCAAAAACTACGGAGTGCACTATTTGGACCACGTCATCGGCATCCTGGGACACGTAGACATCGAAATCGAAGTATTAATACCTCTAGACAATAAAACTATGGAACGCACACTCTGGACTTCGTCGTCGGCGACCTGGGACACGTAGACATCGAATTCGAAATATTAATACCTTTAAACACCAAATTCTAACCAAATTCAATACCAACGATCCTTTAATTGCTTTGCCAACGATCTATTCACTAATTATCAATGTTAAAACGGCGTGCGGCGAAACAAAATCACAAGAAATTTAACTTAACTTTCTAACGCTACTATATCGAAGGGTTAAGGGATGGAGGGTTGAAATAAGTTTTATTATAAAAACTCTATAAGCTATCTAATGAGATATTATTTATTACTCTACGATTATTAGTGGCGAAGATATAAGCGTTCAAAGTGTGACATATTTTCGTTGCATCCGTGCTCGCGAAGTTACCCCCTACCCCGGAGAAAGACGTAGTTTTACGCGTCAAAAGATACATTAGTATATTGTATATATATTAATGATAGTAAGGCTCTCAAATATAAAATTAAAGACGATATAATAAAAGCCAATGTGAGCCAACGCCGTTATCGAGGCGAAATAAATCATTTATTCATCAAATGTACAATATAGATATACAATAAAAAGTAAACGTTAATTGTATATATATGTTACATATAGGAGTAAGGGGTATAAGATAACCGCACATGAGGGCAAGATGATGAAATTGATACGTCCTTAAAAAATCTAAATTTTAAAAAATTCTAACTTATTTAACAGCTTTTAAATTTTGATAGATAATAGGCTTTAGTGAATTTGAAAAAAATGGATCATTATTTTTACGTCATTACAGAAATTAGGAAAAATCGACAAACCTTAAGATCGTCATCTTATCCTCCTCTTCCCTATAAATACATAAAATTACATGTAAAAACAGATATCTCTTTAATATTGATAAGAATCTATAAATATCTAACTGAAAGAAAGCTTATTCCAATTATAAGCTTAGTCATTGACTCAATGAATTATATGTAGGTGTTTGCTAAAGAAGGATAATAAAGACAAAAAATTATAAGCTGTAGAAGTTTTAAACACAGTAAATAAGAGATAATTTACATAAAAAATATTAAATTTTTTGTAAAGTAACAAGAACATGATTTTTAAAAAACAAAAGATATTAAACAGCAAAAGAATAATAATATAGCGTCAATTAGAACAAAAATAGTAAGAAAACAATAAGAACAAAATAATACATTTTTTTAAAAACGCAAGAAGAAAGGGAGAGGAAAAAAATTAAAAATGTACGGAGAAATAAAATATTATTTTATATCGAATAGATCGAGATAATTGATAACGATAATAAATTAGTGTTCCAAAAAGTATATAGTTAGATAATAAATTAGTGTACAATATAACCAGAAATTGATGTGTAGCTTGCACTTGAAATTTTTACAACCAAGAGCTAAATCAGCTGTTCGCGAAACCCGAAATATCTCTCTATGCTTCATCAGCAGAAATAGCACCAATATATTTTATAATATCTCTACCGCCCTCGCGCGCACATGCGTTACAGTTTACTTCCGGCTAGTCGATAAAAGATATTAAACGATTAATTTACAGCAGGAAAAACAAGGAATCAGTTTCATGGTATCAGCAACATCGAAGCTTGAAAAGCTAGTTCTTATAATGCAAAAAATTGCGCGATTAAATAATGTCATATAATTTAGTACGTAGGACATTATACACGGACATAATATACCTATCGTCTGGTCATTCTCGTAAAATTTAATAAAAACTTTTATTAAAAACTTAATGATAAAAATTATTTTAATTGGAAATATGAATTAATACTAAAATGGTTTTGTATTTCGTCTCTTATAGTTTGTGAAAATATGAACAAGTACGGCAAACTTTACAAAAATTATCTTACAATTTCACGAAAAAAACGGTTTTATATTTTCAATCAAAATGATATTATGAAAAATTTTATTGATCTATCTCTACCATCGTTTTTCTTGGCATCCTTGCGCCAGACCACGCCTAATGTGAGGATTGATCGATCGCGTCTACATGCGACACGAGAAGGACGACGTAGAATTCTCGTGCCGACGTCACGTGTTTCTCCCGCGTCCGAGGTGACATCATAGATCACAAACGCAAATAGAAGAGGAATAAGATTGCTAATTTTAACCGCAGATTAATTAGAAACTTTCAATTTTATGAGAGATTTCATTTTATCATTCTCAAATGACGATAGCGGATGATTCGTCCGCTAAAACACCTGAATATGGAATGCGCTTTTACGTGATATGATGTATCGTTTGTGTAAATAGATTTGCGTGCTAAATGAGGTGCTTAAATGAGGTGGTAGGCAACACCTTTTGTATTCTTCTGATACATGAGGCATTCAAGATTGAATTCAAGTTTTGAATTTAGTATGTAAAATCTAGCTTGAAAATAAATGATACATACATCGATACACACTTAGATCTTTTACATTATACTAAAAAGCCAATGTATCTACGGATCTCCGATTTCTGTTCTCTCTCTCTCTCTCTCTCTCTCTCTCTCTCTCTCTCTCTCTCTCTCTCTCTCTTATACGTTTTATTTCTATCCATATTCTCTCTTATGTAAATATGGCATTCTCTTTTATCAAATTAGGGAGGTTCCTGCGAGTCTCTGTCGTCGAAAGGTGGTGCTCTTACAGGAAGTGATTCCGGAGTGCTCGAGCTGAGTGACAGTGGCGGAGGATGTCTCGCTGAATGGGACGTAGTACCGGGTATCGTGAGACAATGCATTAGACACCTCGAGGCCACTGGTCTCCGGACGCTAGGCGTATTTCGCGTGTCGCCCTCGAAAAAAAGGGTGAGACAGGTATGATGTTTTCCTTTAATAATGACAAGAACATTTTCGTATTTACTTCGATACTCATCTCGGAAGAAATATTCGGGATAACGTGTGACACGATTTTTCTTTACGCAAAAAGTATTGCAAGACTATTGTAAGATTAAAGTTTATTTATGTAATACAATATGCAATTATCATTTTCTCAATTGTTCCGTATTCTATGAAGTATAATAATTTTTACTATTATATTCTTTTTTTTTTAAATGGAAAAAGTACATATATATAAATTTACATAAAAATTCAACATCTTTATTAGCAAAAACTAAATGTGCTTGATAACTCAGTCACTGTTTTCGGGTTAATATGAGCTTAAATTGGAAATTGACAATTCTTTCAGATAGATTTTCTTTAGACCCTAATCGGCGCGCGATATCGGATTTTCTCTTAATGTCTTTATAATGCTATCCATTACAATTACCAATGGAAATTAAATATTTATCAAACGGAGAACCGATTATTTCGACGATATAAAAATTAGAATATACATTTTTATTTTTAACGTAATTCTAATTATATTACATTTTTCCAGAAGTTAGCCAATTTCTTCTGAGAGGAGTATATGTAAATCTTTTATGTAAATCTTAAGCGTGACATTTCCGTAATTATTCCAGTTAAGAGAAGATTTTGATTGCGGTCGAGAGACCAAGATAGGTTCCGATCAATGTCCCCATGACGTAGCTACCCTCTTGAAGGAATATTTTCGTGATCTGCCGGATCCTCTGCTTTGCAGAGATCTATATCAGGCTTTCGTGCACACTCAAAGTAAGCAAGAATCAGGTTTTAATCTGACATAAGCCGCTGACAAGCGTCCTCTCTCCCCTTCTTTTCGAGCTTTTTCCTCGTAATCCAAGGACAGCATAAACTTTGCATTGCCGATTCAAAATCAGCTTGCATGCTAAGATGTCGATCGTTTCCTGTAATCTTTTTACTTTGCGATTCCAATTATAATTTTTCAATCTTCTAACTTTAGCATTTGATGATAAGCGTGCTATTCAAATGTTTTCCAGAAATCAGAAACAGACGACTGCAGCAAGAAGCTTTGCAGCATCTTGTTCAACTTCTACCCACGCCCAATCGCGAAACTCTCTGGGCACTTTTGAACTTTTTGAGCGTCGTTGCGGCAAACAGTGAAGACCAAAAGAGCGAGACAGGAGAATGGATCTCAGGAAATAAAATGGATACGACGAATCTCGCGACTGTCAGTACCGTGTGGCACTTTCCATCTTTGATTTCTCCTCGATATTCTGTTTCGTTTTTTGGACTGCGTGTTGCACCTCGGTGACTCTCTCCCTCTCTCCCCTCCCTCCCCCCTCTCTGTCTTTCTCTCTCAACTAAAATACGCAATAACAATTCTTTATTAGTCAAAATATACAGCAATGGAATTCCAAAGGAAGACCGAGTTCTCACATTTCGAATTCTCTTTTCTTCATTAATCTAAAAACGAAGCGATCAAGTTATCTTTAGCCAAGAAAATTCTTAACAAGAATAAACTTCGATTCTGTTTCCATGGTTATCATACAAGATTCTGCAAATGTCAATAGTATAATTATATTGTGACGAAAATTCGCACACTGAAACACGAGATTAATTAATTCGATAGCCGATATATGCGCTCTTGGCTACCGTCAATCATTGCGACCGTTACGAAAAAATCAAATTAAATTAGGAATCGATATGTTGAATTGAGTGTAGCATAAATCAAAAATGTCTGATCGCACGTTCCAGGTGTTTGCGCCAAATATTCTGCATTGTGTGAAACCCGGTCAGATGAGGACGGAGGTCTCAGCGGAGAGAGCCGAGGAGAGAATAGATGTAATAAACGTGATGCGAGCACTTCTCGAACATACGTCGACATTGTTCACGGTACCAGCAGCGCTATTGGACGAAGTATACCAACATATGATGGATACCCATCCGGCGGAGCTGGATATGGCCCTGTCTCATCGTGTCGAAGAGTGAGTATCACGTTTATCGTCATCTTTTTGAACAATTACTTTACGATTAATAATCTCGAAAAACACATCAATTCTTTCATTGTTTTATATATTAAATTACTATAGTTAAATAATATCTGAATAACATTACGAAAAACACATTCAAGCTAGTCATCAAGTTGTTTCTTAAATGTTATATATACGAGGTCTGTCAATAAAGTAATAATTTTTTTCCGCCTGTTGTGGCAATCCTGCAGCCTTCTATCACAGACTATATTTTACGTTGGTCCTTTTCCCACCACAACTCCAACTTGCACGGTCCTGCAATCTCTCAATCTAAAGTAGCTGATTGATTAATGAAGACGTGCGTGTGCTCCTCGTCACGAAAATGGAATCGCGGAATACCATTATAAAGAAATATCAATACCATTATCAATACCATTATAAAGAAATTCTCGAAAGACTTCGAAAACGGGTAAGGAGGCTACGGCAGCACTGAAATGCCTTTGGACGTTAAAAACTGCCCTACAGACAGTGCAGTATGGGATGGCGTATTATCGTGATGGAGAATCCAGTTGTCGGCAATGTTTGGACGAACGCCTCCTTACCCGTTTTCGAAGTCTTTCGAGAATTTCTTTATAATGGTATTGATATTTCTTTATAATGGTATTCTGCGATTCCATTTTCGTGACGAGGAGCACACGCACGTCTTCATTAATCAATCAGCTACTTTAGATCGAGAGATTGCAGGACCGTGCAATGTTGGAGTTGTGGTGGGGGAAGGACCAACGTGAAATATAGTCTGTGATAGAAAGCTGCAAGATTGCCACAACAGGCGGGAAAAAAATCAGTCTCATTACTTTATTGACAGACCTATTGTATGCTGTTCTCTAGATCTGAAGTTAAGAATTTCGCCAAATTAGCGATTAATTATCTATTGATCTGCACAGTCTATATACATAAAATGTGTTATCGATATTTTCTATTTTTGATAAAAATGCTTTTTGAGTTGTGAAAATTTTGAGCCGAGAGACTACTGTCTCGTCCATAAGCAGCGATCGATCAATGTTGTCAGAGCTGCGAGGGAATGATTCTCTCCATATATTTTTGTCTTTGCGAATCGTACTTTAATAGCATATAGACAAAAAGGTCAAAGCAAAGTTTTATACGTGCTTTTGCAGGCAATGCGGAGATGAAGTAGACCCCTGTAGTGAGGCGGAAACATTCTCCGTGGAGGAGACGTTGACTATGTCGACGACCACTGCGACAACAACGACGAAAAAGGTACTATGAGATCATATATTTTTTCTGTTTATCTGGCAGTTAATTTTAATGTTTGAAATTAAACCGCAGAAAAAAACAAGAGATTTTTAAAAAGGTACATTTAGTGGCGTCACTAAAGATTCTGTTAAGAAGCACGTCAGAAGAGTACACGCAATTAGAACCTTTATAGCAAGAATGACATCTAACTCTTTATAATTTTTCTCTCTCTCTCTCTTTCTCTGTCTCTCTCTCGCGCGCGCGCAACATTCATTTTAAGTAATGAAACTACATCTAAGTCACTACTCATGCTTCAAAAGCTTCAATCATGTATATTCCGAAATTATATTTTTCGCATGTGTATGGCTTGAAAATTAATAAGAATATGTATATAGTTATTTTAGTAGTAAAACTAATCTAATTTTGTGACATTTGAAAATACTTTATTTCAAATCTTAAAAAAAGCTTACTTTATAGGTGTACAATACTAAAAGAATTAAATTAAACTAACATACCTAAAATTAAATTTGAATATTTTAAAATCACGATATAACATTTTTTTGGATTTAGCATATATTAGCATAACTAACATAATTATAATAAGATATATCTTTCCATTGATATTCATTGCCAATGGAAAGTTAAGACATTGTTTAAATATAATCTTATTGTTTATTAATACATTACGCGTGTAGTCTAGAAATAGAAATGTTTTCTTTATTTCAGATGTGGACGAGAGAACAATGTTTACATCAAACCGCAGGTGTCGGCGGTGATATTGGACCAAAGCATCGACGACCAAAGAGACCAGGAAGCCGAAGGAAGGAGGAAGGCAGGAGCAATAGTGTCGATAGCGGATCGAGCGAGGATCCGTCCGATCCTCGACGAAGATCCTCACCGATAGTGATTACCGCCAGTCTTACCATACCCATGTCCGACGCGTTCACCTTGAACCTCGACGATCCGGACATTCCTTACATCGAGGAAACACCAAAGCAACCGAGCGCTCCCCCGAGGCGACAGAGGCAAAGGTCTATTTCCGGTTGCAGCGAAGGTTCGTGTTTCATATAATTTGATATTGTTGCAAAAGTATTTGAAATTGTTAAACGAAGAGAAATATAAATCATCAAATATAATAGTTCCTAACGAAATTGGCTCCCCAAAGAATAATTTATATAGGGGGAGTTGGGGGACATTGATACAGCGGGAACATTGATACAGTCATCATATCTTCGCATGAG
>NJRQ01000641.1:82073-98049 GCA_003063805.1 Aphaenogaster ashmeadi
GACATTAATTCGTGTTATTTCAACAATTAATTTAATTCTAAGTCAATTTTAAAATGCATGAGTAGTAAATGGTACAGTAAATAGCTTAATGATGTATTAAGAGAAGACATGCAAACTTACCAAGCTTATGGATTGATTTCATTAAAAATAAATTATTTTAAGAAAATTAAATTAATGTCAATAACAATAGACTCAAAAGATTAAAAAATCAATCAAGAAAAAATCAATGTGTTATATGAGCTTACGAACTGTAAATAAACCACGGAGATCCACATATGTACATATTCTTTGATTACATAAACATTGCATAATACAATACATTATATTACATTGCATAATACAATACATATTATATCTCGTGGTAAAATGATAAATTGAAATACTTATAATTAGATAAAGTTTCTGTTTCAATCCAATATCTCCATTTTCAGGAGGAAGACACGGAAGTGATAGTGCCGTAGGTTCCTCGGCAACTCTGTCGGGCGATCAGGCGTTGAGTTCTCCGCCCTCATGGGCATCGTCGCCTCCGGCGAGTCCCGACAGCGCGGTCACCGCTGTTTCATACATCCCGGATCAGCAGGCGGTTCTCCAGAGAGTCTCATTCACGACCTCGAGCGAGGTAAAGCAGGTGAACAGATCGACTGGCCAGCAGGAAGTGAGTAGGGGTACAGCGGTGCCGTACACGCCAAGCATCACTAGCATCGGCGGTGCGGTTTTGAGGTGAGTATCCTGTTACCCCCCGCTGCCCCCTGCTGCGGTTAGGTGCTAGCCCCTCCGTCCCTTCGCATTAACTTCTTTGCGTTAACTTCTTTCTTCGCGTTCACTTCTTTGGAAAGCGTCGCAGTTAGAAAACACTGAACTGTTGCGATGCGTCCTATATTGAGATTGATGTGTGGATACATAATAAAGCCAATAAATCCTTCTTCCATGTAACCGTTGACTTTTTAAGACATACGTCTTCTCTTATGAATATGAAAAAAGTTTAGGATAACTTATCGTTTAGAATTCTTTTGCAAGACGATGCTTTAAGTCGTAAATAGATAAAAATTTGTGATTGCGTGAGATTATTATTTGAAAATTTAACGATTACGAATATTTATTGGAATCTTATTTCATTAACTACGTTGAAATCGTCTTATACGGTCAACATTACAAATAAGTATAATATAAATACAAAGATAAAGTAACATCGATTTTGCATTAAAAAAAAAACGTTTTATATCATCTAGCAAATACCAGATCGTTCGTGAAAATTTTGCAAATATTCCCTACGAACTGACACGAACGTGCCCTCGCGTGATTCAGGTCCAAGACCGCCGATATCGAGAGAATGCTGCAGATCTCGCGGCCAGATGTCGACCCCACGACCCTGCAAACGAGCAAGAACTCGACGGTGACCTCCAGCGAGAGCAAGAAGTACACGAAGAGACGATACACGGACTCGAGGCATCAAACGCGCCATATACCCGATGCCGACACCTTGGCTGGCAAGACACCGCTTGGCGTGACATCCACATCTGCGATATCGTCTTCCTCCTCCGCCTCCTCGGCAGTATCGACGCAGAAACAACGCGTGCCTGCGCAGCCAGTGTGGAAGAGGCGAGAATTGATCTCCAGTGCTCCGAAAGATAGGGAGGGATACTTGTAAATTATCTGCGATTATAATATCAAATCGAGATTCGAAATTAACTGTCGAATATCAGCAATAGATCACGGTACTTGGATACTCTGGACGCAAATTGTCATCTAGATATTATTATCTTTAACACAGCGAATAAATTCTTTTTCCTAAAATTTAATTATCAGATCTGCAATTTAATTATATTGATACAATATATATATATATACATAGATATATAGGCATATATATCTTTTTCATTTCACCGCTTTTTCAAGTAACCATTTTACAATAAGATATTTATTTGAATTATTCTAGCAGGAGAAGATTGCTGAAGCGTAACACATGTCACATCCAAAAAAAAACTAAATTTCCTATTTTCGATTATAAATCCTAGAAAAACTTGTTTAAATAGACATTTCCTGAGCAAGGCATAACACATTTTATTCTGTTTATAGTCTTATTTTGCGCTTTTCAGAGATAGCAATACCGCTTGTACTTTAAGCACAAACAAAAAGGTTCAAGGACGTAAAAATAAGCGTTATGAAAAAAGCACGGAAAAAAGGGGAAAGCAAAGTCAAGATATCATAAGAAAAACTCTCTCTCTCTCTCTCTCTCTCTCTCTCTCTCTCTCTCTCTCTCTCTCTCTCTCTCTCTCTCCATATCAATAACTTTATATCTATAATCTCTCTTACGGATATATTGATTATTAAATATGTGGAGTTGTAGATAGCATAAATAATCTTTGAGTTTATCTTATTATATGTAACTATTTATTATTTGTAAATATGGGGTTGAAGAATTGCTGAGAAAAAAGAACACGCGAGAAAAACTTTGTTTCGTCGAAAATGCATTTAAAGTTTTTTGGTACATATGTATTTAATCTTACTGTTACAAATTCCATGCACACATATTAATAGATGACAAACTTATATTTGCCCGGAAATATTCTATAAAATAAAATACAAACTTTAAAGAAAGAGAAAGATATTGTTCTTGTAAAACGGTTTTTTTAAATTTATGTTTCTTTCAGTTGCTGTCGTTCAATTATATTACGATTCTATCGCGAAAAGTTTTGCTATCTCTGAAAAAAGGGCACCATTCTTTACTCACAATCAGTGACACGTATCAATCAAATCGTATCGTTTTCATTGGATACACACGATCTCGAATCTCGATTCGATGAATAGGACAGTCACTGCCGATCAGGCGTGGCCTGGAAAAGTGTTCCTTAATACATTTCTCATGATCTCGCGAGATCGCTACGATTTGGTATCGCGAGATATTTGTTGGTTCCTAGACTAGTGCCGTCCTCGTGTTCGCGAAGAATATCCGTGACGAAATGCGCATTCTCGTTTCACGACGGGGTTTTATCGACCCTTCGGTCGGACGGACCTTGACAAAGTTAAGTGACGGGTGCTCGAAAGGACAGGAAATTTGGCGTGAAAAGTATACATAGAACATTATCTTACTTCTCGCGATAGAAACATTAATTGTCGCAAACTCGACATCAATCTGAAAATCGTTATCTCCACTGTACTTACTTGATTGCAGTTGTCATCCGACGATAATGATGAGAAACTTGAAATTTATTCGTCTTTTCTAATTCCTCTCTACGACATGATTATTATCGCGAATTGTCGTGAGAGAGACGCGTGCGTTATATAATATCATCAGTGTCGTTAAGTTTTCTTTTCCAGTGTCTATAAGTTAATAAATGAAAGTTAATTTTTTTACTATACGTTGTCTTATTTCAACTTCGTCGCAAATCAAACCTATTTGATAGATAAGATAAAAAATTCGTCGAATACTCCTAAACCCTTTCTAAATTATTGCTATATCATAAAACATTTCAATATATTTTATATATATATAATTTTTTACAAAAATAAAATCAGTTTCTATTAAATATATATACAAGAACATAATTTCTTTAAATATTAATACATATCTGTCAACACATACTATTATGTTGAAATGAAAGGGATGCAATTTCAGATTTAAATGCAATACTATTATTTAGTGCATATTCAATAACTCCAATATATACCCGAGAATCCTGACCTTGAAACACTTATTAAATGTTAATCAATGCAGATGAATACATCCTGTAAAAAATCAAAGATCTATAACAACGATAAAAGTCATGCATTTTATTGAAACTCGTTTATTATTCAATTTTTTACGTGCCGTCCTTGACAAGTACTTAAATAGCACTTATACACAATCAATATTATTAATGCAATATATTGTGCCAATAATATCAATGTATGTGTAAATATAATATTTGTTCGATGTCAATATACATTAAACGACCAATATCACTGCATAATATAAGATATATTGTATAATAGTATTGATTGTGTAGAGTCACTTTATATCACGTCGTCAATAATATCATTGAATACGTACGAACTTTACAAAAACAGCCGACTTAATAAATAGATAGGTGCAAATGTGACAAATGTATCGTTCGCATTAGAATGTGAACGGATATCTGCGGGTAGGTATATACAGTATATGTATACGATTACACATCATTGACCGGCTCACCATCTAAACAATAGAAGTTAACTATTAACATTATTTAGTATGAATGATAACAAGGAAATGAAATATGCCACAACAATCTTGTGGAATGACATAAAGAATGCATTTACAGTGATGAGTTTGTACCAACGTAAAAAAAATATTTTAAACTTAATTTTTTTTCTAATTTAACTGTTCAAACTATAAATTCCATATTTATCAAAAATTGACAACTGACATTACATGAGCTATTTCTTCTTAAAAAATAAAATATATCTTTGATCTCTTTATATCGTCTTTTGTAAAGTGATGTAAATTTATCATGCAACTAATCTATTCAATCCAATAGTAGATTAAATGTAATTAAACAGATTCTTAAAGAAATATGATTTTTGTAGTATAATGTCTCTCTCAAAGAGTTTGCGACAAATTGAATATTTTCTCCTTCATAATTAATTAATCTGATAGAGTATAGTCAAATTGAATATTGCTTTTACTCTGATACATAGTTATCTTTGCCACAGTAATTTTAACCTATTATGGCGATATGCTTGCCATAAAGTATACTGGAACAAATAATCTGGTAATACCTTTTATAAAGGTTTCAAAACAAGAGCGTGTATTGCATATTGAGGGAATCGCGACTGATCTCGCTTGCGTTCGACTTACCAGATAAACTGAAACTTAACTGTTAATTTGATTAATTTCACGTTCGTACGACTGTTTTGTGAGGATCGCAGGAAAATAAATTAATTTATAAACGTGCACATATATGAACAGATATTCGTTTAGGAAAACATCTCGATTGACTGATAAGATGATCTTAAACAATTATAATTTGCGACACAAACATTTTAACGAGGCCGGCTCTCGAACGATATCAAATATTTGTGTGAAAATAAAGGTACACAGATTGCATAATAACAATAATTACGATAAAAAGAAATTATAAGCGATAAAATATAATAATACTATTCGGATGGAAAAAAACAAACGTGTGTCTCGATCTCTATGACTAAAGACACACGAATAATAAACTTTTGTCTCACGTGCGCATATACATATACGTAGATATGTATATATTTCTCTCTCTCTCTCTCTCATATATATATATATATTATATTAAAACAACTACTATATAAAATATAAATATATATTTATATATTTATATATCTCTCTTTCTCTTGCCGTTTTCACAGCTAGCTGCCTACGTAGGGCTGGACGGATGCGATGCTGTAATGTGATTTTACTTTTCTCTTGCGATGAGGAAAAGTAAGAGTATTACTAAAGCTAATAATGTAAAAGAAAACATAGAGATATATAAAAGGAAGAAGAAGAAAAAGGAAAACATATCACGCATCTTGCGACTTTCGATCACGGCAATCCGTTATGCCGAATAGTAATAATCAACGATTAAGTTTACCTAGAGTCAAAATTATATTCTTGAGAATATAAGAAAGGATTTTATTTTTGCACCGTTAATTTGATTCAACTAATCATCTGAATTAGCTGTTCAATAATTTTATCTATTTTAAAATTTGTAATACATAAAGCGCTATAATCTTATATTATAATTAGCGTTAACCGACATTGGTGCAACCAACCCTTAATTATCAATCAAAATTATTTTTTTAAACTAAATTATATTATGCAACTTAAAAATTCATAATAAATAAATCAAATAATATAATTTTCAAAATAGATAACAGTTTCTACGTAATAGATGTGATATATAATAAATGGTATTTTAATAAAACATTCAGTAAAACAATAATAAATGAACATTAATACTAAATATTACGAAGTACTTGATTGGACGGAAAACTGTTAATAATACTAACAATTTACAATAATATACAATTATACCATTAATATTTATATATTAGATCAAAAAGGTCTTCAATTAGTCAATTATTAAATTCGGTAACGGTTCATTGCCGTGTATGTCGTATATCATATAAAAATTTGTACATATTTTTAAAGAATTTTTTCGCCCTATTCTTTAAGCTTTCAAAAGTATGAAAATATTTTAGAGAATTATCGCTATTAAGGATCGAATTTTAGCTAGATATACGGTACCTAGGTACGGTCATATTGAAAACGCAATTGTAACAATTATTTCGGTTTTATGTGTGTGTATATGTAACAAATATAGAGACCATATTATAAAAACTCCAATTTATCTATCTTAATGTCCAATTAAACTTTGACATTGGAAATCGCGCTTAGTTAAATGATAATAGCAAAGGTTATTTATTGCATTTTGAATATGGCTACGTAATTAAATAACTTTCGAGCAAAGTGACTAAAATAATTATCGTATGTTTTATCACAAGTAAAATGTTCCCAGAATAATTTATGTTTTCATAATAAAACCACTTTAACTCCGTTTAAAGCTCCTTGATACATAATTAATAAATTTCTCAATGTACAAAAAAAGTGTAGAGTAGAGATCAGATTTGTGATAATATTTTAAATAATATATGATAAATTTTGTCATCATTCGTACGCTTTTGCATTCATTTTCGCAAAGAAAACAATAATTTTTAACGATCGTTATCAACGATATTTAGCTCATCATCAGTTATATCTTTTAGCGTATAAAATGTATTTAAAGAGAGTGTTTATACGAGATTATGCAATACTCTAATATCCTGTGTAATATGTGCAAATTTTATTGTTCGACACTTTGTAAGATTTATAAAAATATGTGCATGATATTAGGTCAGAATTTTTATCACTTATACACACACACACACACACACACACACACACACACACGCGCGCGCGCATATATTTTCTGTTTTGTAATGCTTTCCTAACTTTCTTTATATTTTAAATGCTGCATCATCATAACGACTTATTATATTTATTGATTAACAATTGCAGTTTTTCTTTTATTTTCTTCAATATATATATATATATATATATATATATGTATATATATATATATATATTTCTCTATTTTAGTCCATCCTATTCTCTCCTGCCAATACTTTTATAATTCATTCGTATTCTATTAGTCCATTTGGTGTGAATGTATATCGTGTAAAGATGTCGTAGAAAAAATGGAAAAACTGGAAAAACCTAATACTCAACGAGTCACCATTAATCGCATTTGATCTGAATTTGTTTGATATTTAACTCAGGTAACTTCGAAGAGTTCCGGCAATTATCGATCGTGTACATAAGCTTATTTACATTCTGTTGTAACGATATGCTAAACTCGCGAATGACTTGGTTCGCGCCTTTGGAACTCATTAAAAGTCCCATTATCGAAATCACGGATGACTGACGGAGTCATCGGCTGATGGAGAAATTTTGCGTCATCAGCTACTGTGGAACAGCAAAGATCGTTCGACACGGACTTGGTCTTTGCTCATGCTCTCGCCGGATCAACGCCCAACGGTAGTAATATTGAAGACCACCTACCGTTAATGGAACATGCACGTGGAACTACTTCGAGTAGACGTCTTGTCATCGTCATGCGATTTCCTGTCGCAATAGCCTTAAACGACGACGGTGCTGCAATCACGTAGCAACAAACTCTCACGATGACAACGTGCCAAGAGAGCATCGGCTAAACTTCCGTCGAATGCGTCTGTATCCGCACTTTCTTCTGCGAGCCGTTCCTCGACAGGGTCGGGCTGTGCGCCGAGAAGCCAGGATTATGAATGCCGAGGGGTTTCGGCTTCTTCAGGGAGCTCCTAAGGGGCGAGGCTGTACTAGCCACGCTACCGGAAGTCGCTACCGATGCCGTCGATCCGTTTCCGGCCCCGCCGACATACGGCTTGCCGCTGGCGTCTGTCATCGAAATCGTACCACCTGCGACGAAACAAAATTAATGACGCGATTACTTTTCGTTCTGTTCTTACAATTAGTGCCACTTGAGTCGAGAAACTTTTATTATTTTTATGTTAGGAAAGTTATCAATATAATCCAACTACAATACTTAACATATCACAGATACGTAACATATAGATATATCTAACATGTACAGTAGGGATCTGCATAAGATACTATCGATATAATATGCAAAAATGTATCATAAAAGCTTAAGAAGTATAATATATGCCAACAAGAGAGCGATACATCACACAGACAACATTTCGACTATATATACATATTTACGTATACGTACATCATATAGGTTCGGTGCTTTTGACATATGTATATGTATTATGTATTACGCAATACATTACCAAAAATTAAATGTATAATAATATTACAGATGTAAATGTATTTGAAATTTTATCAATATAACTTGAAATATTCAGATATATACGGTACGTACGTGCAATATATGTGGCTTATATGCTGCAACATTGACAAACGTTACGCATGCTAGGACGATGAAAAAAGTCACTTTGTTTTACGATCTAACATACGACAAGGCTAAGTCCATAAATTACGGATGGATTTGATGTATTGGGGAAGTTGGGGACGATCTTTACGCGCGGCAAAGATGCGCGAGCGTAGCATAATCGCTACATTGCGACAGGCTATTCGGTATACCGCAACAACGCTGCCTCGCTATGCAGCGGTGAGCAAATACGCCAAGACACATCACATATTGCCACATCTTGCATATATATTTGCATATAAGAGTGAGAAGGCGTTTAAGAATGAGAGGGTGTAGTCGTTTCAAGTACTACGCCTTCTCTTTTCTTCACTCTTTTTCCTTCTCTTCACTGTTCTCTTATCATATCTGCGCATAACGTCCTCTAAACTTTATCACTTTCGCTTCCAGACGTAAAAGTGTCCTTCTTTTCTGAAGGGTATATCGGTTTTATGTCAGCTGGCTAAACCAAGTTCTTTCCGGTAAGCCGACCAAGTATCGGCAAATACGATCTACGATATAAATTATCGTAACTTCGTGGCGAATCCGAGATTGAGTGTTTCAAGGAGAAAGGATGCGTGGGAGCGGATCTTAACGAAGGAAGGTATCTCGTTCATGATAGAGTAATATATAGTAAGAAAGATATTAACTTTGTGTCTCTGGACACACATATATTTCTCTAGAAATTTGGAAACTAAGACAATTTGTAAAAATCACCTTAAAAGCTGAAACTATTTATATACTGTTTGGATTTAAATATTTAATGAATCCTTTTTACGTGTGATATGGCATATTAAATTATTGTTTAATTATGCTTATCGCATCCAATATTAAATGAGGCCGGTAGTGAATAGAAGCATAATTTCGTGTTAAACCGGATGTGCTTTAAAAGCAAGTGCTAATCGTGTTAACAGCCGCAATCGTTTGGCGAATCTGCGTCTATTCGGCAAAAAGAAACGCATCTAATAGGAGATTTCGATCGAGTCGCGAATTTTGGGAAATTGGACTACTGTCCAGTTCGAGCTTACCGTTCGTGGGTTGGTGATATCCTGATGGTTCTCGATATCCTGGATTATTTATAGTGGTTCCACGGGGATCCGTGACGACCCTAATCTTGGTCGGGTCGCCACCTCTTCGAGCGTAAATGCCCTCGTAAATGGCAGAGACCAGTACGCCAAAGTTCAAGGCGATGGCAGCCAACTGCAACAATAAATAAAAATTTAACGTCCATCTACTAAAAGTGTGTTGATCAAAATCCAATCGTAGCGAAGCTACGTACAACGTAGAAAATATCGATCACATTCGTGAGAAACTTTTCTTAGCATATCTCACATTCTTCTTCCCCATTTCATACATTTCTCGTCAAGTAGTCCAATACGAAAGAAGTGACAATTATTTGCAAGCAACAATTCAGATATGTCCTATATATTCTTGTAATAAACCGAGATCTGCGTAAAAATTAGCATATGCAAAAAACGCATTTATTATTAAAAATAAACAAATTTCGACGTACTCTTTGTAAAACTAGTAATCCATCAACGTATTCGTATTAGAGTATAAAAGCGTAACATGTTTACCATGAAATAAATGAATTTTTCAACATATTGTCAATCGCGAATATGTAATCGTTCTGTTTGCAATCATATATTCAATATTATACTGGTGTATGTACAAGATTAAATATATATGCAGAATTCACGTTGTCTGCACTTTTAAAATTTATTGTAAAATTTTAAAAATGTCTTACGCGTTTGATTTTGATAAAAAAGACGGCCTTATAGTTCTAAATGTATTCTATTATACGCTTTCACATTATTGTCAAAAAATTAAAGAATGTGCGTCCTGTTGTTACCACTCATATAATTATGGTAAACTTCATGTGCAATAACAACAAAATTAATTCACTATGAAGTTTATTACGTCTACAGATTTTTTATTTTGCGACCAAGATTTATTCGTGCGGTCTGAAATGAGAAAATGCACCTATTCGGAAATGAAATATAAATAGAGCCACAAACGTGCTCGGGATGTGAGCTTTACGCACGCGACCTAACAATCGTTTTCGATTGTTTTTCCGAAAATCGCACATTTATTTTCTTTCGCACTAATTGCTTGCAGATACACCGTCTGCTGCTCTAATTCGCTATTCTAATTTGGCGCATCTCCATGTTATTTCCATCGAAATACCGATTCACATCGAGACTTCGCTATATACATGCCGCAATGCCGTAGTCGGTAGTCCCTGTTATCTCAGAAAGAGACGATTGTACACTATGCATCCCATCTCCGTCGTCGAGCGCGAACAAACGTGTCTCTCTCTCTCTCTCTCTCTCTCTCTCTCTCTCTCTCTCTCTCTCTCTCTCGAACGTCGTTTCTTCTTACACGGCGAGCGAGTAACTAGGAGATCCTCATCGCGCGTATACTATCGATACGAAGAGAAGAAGCATCATCCGTAGGTGGTGATCGACTGGATGGATAGTGGAAGGAGTACGTGAGAAGAGGGAGAAAATTTAATTAGGGCCAACAAAGAAGCCGCGCGCGCCATTGTCGTTCCGTCGCTATAATTAATCTGGTCGTCCGGTGTTTGCCTTCTTTCTTTTTGTCCTCCTTAGGGACGAGCGTCGCGATGAGCTTCTCTCCCCTATACGCGAGAGACCTGATAATAAAAGAGAACGCAGGCAACCGCTATCGTTGATGTTTTCCACCACCTCTTTTCGATTATCAAAGCGATGGTTATTTTTCCTGTCGTGTTGGACGGGTTTCTTTCGCGCCGATGTGCGAGTAAAACTAAGTACACCGAGAGAAAGCAAGTCGCGGAAAAATGACGAAAACTTGGAAAACTTGGTTGAGCAGGATCTAGGAGACACTATTTGAACAACAGAAACTCCATTTCACGCGAATGAATACGCCGCGCCGTTTGTGCGACTCGTATCGCACGATTTCACGACAAACGACGCCTTTTACGGCGTTTTCATTTCACACGTTATTTAACCAGCAGCGTGCGGAACACTATAGTTACAAACGGGATGATTTTGTTGCGTCGCGATAAAACTCTGCCAGACAGCTGTTATGTGCAGTACTTAAATTACTCACTTTAATGATCTTTTTACGCGGCATTTCTATCAAAAATGATTTCGACATAACTTAATTTATTTTACAGGAATTAATTTACGATGTCTTATTTCGCGATCATGAATTTCTTAATGCAGAATTGATTTTACCTTAATGGAATTACCAATAAATTTGTAAATTTATAAATTTGAAAATAACAAAAGATATATAACAAAAGCTTCGTTATTTTTGTTTATACATATTCTGCATAAAATATTATTACACATCGCGTAATATCATTAAAATGATACTGGGGGAAAGCAAAAGCGAAAACATTAACTCGATTGAATTTCCTCAAGTAATGATATTACCTTGCCTTGTTTTTGCTTATTTATTCTGTCCAATTCGATTTCGTCCTTGGCCCTTTTCAAGAGATTCCGTTTTCTTTTGTCCGTCATCGTGTATTTTCGACGATAAAATATCAGCATACCACTGTGTCTAACACAATGATAAAACGATCTCTGTGTTGAAGAGAAATTTATTGCGAGCCAAATGTACAATACAGTGACCAATCAATCAAAGATGGATCGTCTTTTTTAGTATTTCTTAAAATTACTCGTAAAATAATCATACTATAATAGCTTCAAATGGCAAAAAGTACTGCTCACGCTCGAGCTTGTGTGCCACGACAAAAGGCTGAACATGACTGGGAACAAAAGAAATTCACTTATCGCAAAACTGAGAACGAGGACAGCACGTCGAGTTCATTAACGATCGACACCGAAACACTCACTGCGGGTCCGCCAATGTCGGCTCATTGTTTTAAAAGTATCTACGAGTCGTGGCTGCTCCGACACATACTAATTGTAAGTCGCGATCGGTAGGCAGACAGGGGCTTAAAGAAACACCTGAGTCCGGTTCACGATCAGGTGGCTTCTAAGCGTTTAATTCTCCGGTCAGATATACGTTTCTCAGCCGATTGATGATTTACTGGCATGCTAACGGAAGTATATGGCGTTACTTAATGGAAGTTTTATCTGGATATATATCGTTATCCCTTTAATTTCTTTAAAATAAATTCTACATTCCCAAGCAGCAGACGGGAATAAGTTCAAAATCGTCTATCTTAGCATATTTGTAGCATATTGTAATCAAACTGAATTCCCATACGCAGCAAAAAGAAATCTGCAGAGTCTTGGCAAGATTATCTTGCTGAGAAATCATAATATTCCTGAGATATATCCCACATGATAGGACGGGTGATATCTGGAGAATATTTTTCAGATATATTATAACATACGTAATCCCTATGGCCAAGATATCTCAGGATGTCGCGCACAGATTTCCTTTATAATTTTCTCTTACTCCTAATATTTTAATATCTTTAATAAAATTACAAATATATTTGCTATTTCCTTAAATAAAAATTATTTAGTATCAAAATATTATGTTACATGCCTTTTAATTGAATTGAACTTATCGAGAAAGAGAGAGAGAGAGAGAGAGAGAGAGAGAGAGAGAGAGAGAGAGAGAGAGAATCCATTTACTTTGAAAATGCATATGATAGTTGATACTTATCTAGAGTTTTTGGACTTACATTCTTTTGCTGTACATGTAGGATAATCGTTCCGCAAAAAATAGTAATAACGAGATGAGTATTTCCTTGACGGAAATTGAATCTGAAGCTTTACTGTACCAGACTGCAAAGACCGAGAATGTTTCATCCGCATTGGGAGAAACTCGAGCTGCCGTCTTGCGATAAGAACAAACTTTCAAAGTGCGTTGGCGACGTTATCGTTTCAGTTTCATAAAACGTGACGTTCGTTCACATGCCACCGTCGTCGCCATCGCGTCGCATTCTGTGGTCGATATCCAATTTAAATTACTATTCATTGCCAACAACGAACGCAATCTATTTCTTGATTAGTCTGTATATCAGTATTAAAATCGATTTAATAGGGTTAAATTAAGTTTTATGCAATCAAATATATTTTATTAACGAAGACTTATAAACTCTGAGTTTGCATATAATAAAGATATTTTTATTTAATTAATAGCTTGCAATAATATATAGCATTTAATAATATTATATATTGATAGAAAAGTTTATTCCTTGTTTTCTCTTATTATTCTTATATTGCAATTTTGCATGACGAAGGGTATATTAATTTTTTACAAACCGCAGTTTGAATGTTATAATATCAGTGTATTAAACGTACATGAAATGCGGATGTGAACCAAACTAAACAAGTGCAGAGTATATAACTGCTTCTACGTGCAACAGGTTCGGGAAGCTAATGAATGATGTCGAGCGAATAACATGTTTTAACGGTACATCAAGTAAGTATGAGAAATTAGAAACTCGAAGATGGACATATAGACGTATTCTATTACAAATTATCTCGCTTGTTAACGGCATCATGTTAATTCGAGAGAACGAAAAATCAATTAGGAAGACATATACACGCGCGCATATACATGCACATATTGAAAACATTAGTAGATGTATGTTTGCATTAGAGGAGTAAAATTATCACGCCATCCATATTTAAGATGCAAAATACAAATTTAATAAATTAACAGCGAAAATGTTTTGTTATAATACGCTAATGTGATGCGTGATGCTCAGTATTGGGAACTTATTTACTTGTAACGCGTTATTTCCCAACCCAGATAATGCTAATGCAAATACACAAAAAAATATGCCACGAAAGTATTATTTTACTCAAAATTTCTCATCATTACTAAAATTAAAAAAACAAAATGCAAGAATAAAAAATAGTTTTTCGTAATGTGTGTGCACAGTTGACGTTATTTTCATTAAAATTTTCGATGATAAAATTACCTATATTTTAACTCACCATTAATATTATCTCCTATTTAATATTCTTTTATTAATCTATTATTCTCTAGAATAATGGTATATAATACTACTTTACTGTTATATTGTAATGTAATAAATAAATTTATTTATTGATTTTTTTATTTAAGAAAGTTTAAAAGAGAAAGTTTTTTGTCCAACCAAAGAATACACGAAATTGAAGGAAAACGAATTTGTCGTTATACTTTACCTGCATATAAAAAGCTTCTCCTCTTGTGATGGCGAAGCTATTGGCTCGATCATCCGTTTGCAGAGCAAAAAGACTCGCCGCCACAATCGACAATGCCGCTAAAAAGAGATTTAAAAAAACCAATTTATAAAATTTTTTATCCTCAATCTTATTCAGACGACTAAAATTATACATATTAAATGTCATACATTCAATGTAATATTATAATGCAATTTATTATCGTTTGATATTGAAAACGGATATAAAACTACAGAATGAAAGAATCGAACATTGGCGTAATATATTTCCTGAACTTACACGCGAAGTCATTGCAAAGTCAACGCAATGAAAAAGATTGCACAGTACTGTCGTAGCACCATAATATATTGCTTTACTGTAATACAATCTTCCGTAGACATTCGATGCCTCGTATAAGGGCTCGTAAATAGGCCAGTAAGTAGACAAGCGCGAGCAAGCGGTAATTCTAATTTACGTCCGTAATATTGCAAAATTACATGCGACCCACTGATGAAAAGAACTTCTAATGTCTTGAATATGATTCGGATTCTTTGTGTACTTTCATATGTCAAGGTTTTGAGTGTTTTAACCCACAATGACTACCCATGTTACGCAATAAATACTATAAACACGCACAAGATGTAAATGCGTAATCTTAGACTTAGATAGTATATATGTTATAATAGTAATAATAGTTTTAATAATAATACACGCGGAATATTTTATATTACAAAAAAAATAATTCAGATACCAAATTATATAACAATGTAATTAATAATAGGATAGTAATATTAATTACAAGACACGGATATTCACTGTGCTTTAAAATTGGAATCTATAAACTTTAGATTTGAAATTAAATTGTATGTGTCACTAATGTAATTTTCACATTATACATATTCACACATTTTAATTACTAGATTAAAAATGATATATTTATCTATATTACATACGTTGCTATGTAAATAATATATTAAATTTCTTTTCGAACTACAATATTTTAATATGTGTAGATAAATTACAAATAAATGTTCTACAAATAATTACAAATAAGTTTTTCTCCTTGAAAAGCTCACAAAGTAGCTTTCTTCCAAAAGTGATTCATAAAAAAGCACTTTCTTGAATATAAACTATTTTTCAGAAAAGTTAAAAAGATCTTTCGTATACTGTCTAATACTTCAAAATTGTATTTCAAATCCATTTACTTAATTTTATTTCTTCATAAAATAGATATAATTAAGATACTTAATTTTATTTCTTCATAAAATAGATATAATTTTGTTTAATTAATTATTGTTTTATATTATTGTTTAATTAGCTAAGCAAGAAATTGAAACCGTTTTGAAATCTCTCTCTTTCTCCTCTCTCTCT
>NJRQ01000642.1:22208-34465 GCA_003063805.1 Aphaenogaster ashmeadi
AACGTCCATTTCCACCAATGTAGATTAACTTTAATCTCGGTTTAACTTACTCTTTATCTTTTTCCGAGATTAAAGTTAATCTACATTGATGGAAATGGACGTTAGGGGTAGCATTTTTGTAAGGCTCTGCCAAAAACAAACGTTATTTAATATTCAAAAATTAGAAAAAGATAAAGAAGTTAAACCGAGATTAAAGTTAATCTACATTGGTGGAAATGGACACAAGTGTATTTACACCCTGCCTCCCCTTGAAAAGAGTTGTAAGGATACGGCTTGAGATTGTGGGTCACGGCTCGCTCGTCTTCCTCGACGATCCGCGTGCACGCCCGCGCGGATCGGCACGGGTCGATCGGCGGAATCGCGCGCGGCGGAGACCGAGGATGAGGCTTGTGCATGCGGCAGCAACGTAGGCGGAACGAGGCGGGAGGGCAAGATCACGAAGACGAAGGGCGAAACAATCCGGCCGAGCAACCTACGTGCTTCCGCCGGTTCTTCGCTGACTGCCTCCACTTGCTCGCCGTTGCATTTACGTCCGTTCATTACCGTCTGTCTCTGTCGTAATAAATAGAAACGAAATCACCGACGGTGTACGAAATCTCCACGAGAATGAACCTGTTAGACACGGAAACCTCGACATCGATCGCGATAATTGTGACACTTGACAGACATATATATCGTCGCAAAATTTTTCTGACGTTCATATCAATAATCGATCCAAAATAAAGACAGTTCATTTAATGCGCCTCGTGAGGTACTTTGACAAAAAGATGGCTATTAATTTACCGTCATGAGTATATCACTCAATCTAAAACAATTCGAGCATGCAACTTTTTGAGACCTAATTTATTTCTAGCAAAATTATTTCGTGCAAAATTAAACGTTTCTCGCCGATGACACCAACTGAGACACGTCCGATTTATAAACTTGTATTTTTAAATTGAAGTTATGCCGCTTGGTTTATTATAATAGAGTGATAATGGTGAAAGAGAGAGAAGTGGCTGTGTTCGCTACAAAGCCTTGAGCTGTGCCAAGGAGAGGCTTCCTTTGAGAAGTATTCTTGCGTTGGACTCTGTCGCTTAGATGAATTTCCGTTGACAGATGTCCGTTTGAAACTCGCGTCCAGATATCCGCTGATTGATACGCCAGCCGACCTTGCGAATCTCTCCTAAGGCTTTAAACTCAGAGAAGAAACGAGAGAATGCGAAACGAATATAAATCACGCCGTAAAACGGAGGTAATTTCATGAACCTTTTAGAGGCTTCGAGTGTATCTAGATTCGTTGGGGCGTGGATAAGGATACGCGCATGGGTAAGGAAAAAAAAATTAGGTCGCCGCTTTGCGTCCCGGGTCGCGTGGGCACAATTATATTCAGATCTAGTACAAAAGTTCCTCGGGTTATCTCGACTCCGCTGTCGTAATTTACGTAATAGCCATGAAAAATACTAACGATATGTCGGTGTCACGTAAATTCTCTAAAAGCTCCAATATTGTTAATGTCTTATTACTCTCAAAGGATAATTTTTTTTATTTACGAAAATTAATAAAGTAATGTCGCTGCAGGCGTTTCGGTGCAAGAAAATATTATTTTAAAAGCGGATTGAACGGATTTTTTTTCTTTGTAGGATATAAGGCGCAACAGCGTGCACGTTATTGCAGAGGACTGTATCGTGGCACGTTACACACCACTGACACACGCTAAATCAATGAACTCGACTGTAACGGTTAACGAAATGTCGCCGCATGTATGACCGAGCACACATACGCTCATGGTCCACCGGACATTCGTAGCTATTGGAGATATCCGGCGACGTCCTTGGCCCGATAAACGGAAGCTCATTTATCCGGACAACCGCGAGTCCATTCCTGGACGATAACTAAGCGCAGACACGCGATTACTCCCAGCTATAGAGATCTAAACTTCTCTTAATCTTTCTCCCGGCCAGCGGAACGAGCATCTCGTTACCACGTTATATTCTTCCTCGGTCTCATAAAAGATATCGATTACCGTAAGTAGACCTTTTCGGTAATTATCGGCGCACAGTTCATCGCGCAGTTTCACGAGACGGAGACCTACCGTCTGCTCAGAGGCTGTATTACGTAAGGCATCATTAAGCGTGATATTAAATATTTTCAAGTATACGCGAAAATTATAGTATACAACAATCAGGTATATTTTTGTTACACTCGACACACGAGTATACCATATGTTTCGACAGATCGATATAATGTATTGCCGTCTGTTCGTGATGCAATAAAAACCTCGCCGAGAAAAATTGCCATGCCACCAGATGGACAGATACGAGACGGGTATAAACAGAAAGAAAGAGACGGGGTGGAAGGGCGGGGTGAGCGAGGGAAATAAAAGAGCGAGAGGGCGGGATCTAAGGGAACGACGTGGAAAAATCGCGGTGCTCGTGTCTTTTCATTCTCATTTCGACAGCAACGGCGAGAACAGTGGAAGCGCTTTTCGAGCGACCCGTTGGGAGCTTGGTGGTGGTCCGCTCACGACAAGATCATGTTTGCCGTGTCTCTCGAGGGACAATGGGAACAGGATAGATTTGTCAAACGATAACTGGACCACAATTTGATTTCCCGCTCGCAGCGCTGACGCTTGCGAAAGTATTCGAATATTTAGCTTGCGCATTCGTAATGCTGTAAATAGATGCGGACGATGCTGACCTCAAATAAGTACATCAAAATGCACCATCGAATTGCATTATTTCGAATATATTTCATAAATTACAAGAGGCATCACAGAAAGACAAAAAATGTATGTAAAAATTAATACATCCAGAAATGCGTTTTTTAAATGTAGAATCTAAGATATTCCATCTCGTGAACGGAGATGAAGTCTGTTAGCTGCCTTCATATTATGGAAATGTACAAGAAATTTATGTAAAATAAGAATTTGAATGTGTTTCTGATATTTGTGAATTTATGAGAAGGAAGATGGAAGTTTTAATGTTCTTCCATTTTAAAATCCTTCTTATACGAAAGCTCCGGCTGAGAGGTCAGCCCTGAGAATCCTTTTGTCACAAATTTCTCAACCTTTCCTTCGACGAGAGCAAAGTACCTGAGTACCCTGAGTATCGAAACTAAGTGTCACGAGCTCTTCTGAATTCATTCGGATCCGAAGTTTAATAAATATCTTGATCACGAAGAAGCAAGAAACTGTCTGTTCTTCTTACGGAAAATCGTGTCCGTTTCATGCTCCATGTGATTTTGCGCCTACATGAAGTGCGCTCCAGCATAAACTAGTCACCTCAAAGGCGAGCGCAATGCAAAGTGTCTTCGAGTGCCTGGTGTAATATAAAAAATTGCACGAGAGAAAAAAACTAGTTAAAGTGTGCCGGACCGCTTCTCCGGCTAACGTTCAAAAGGGCCATCAGAAAAGAAAACGCGACTCGATACCGCGATTTTATGTTTTCCGTTTGTAATGAGCGAGTCATCACGGAGTAATTTGCATGAGCTAAAATTATCTGTCCGAAGCACATCATCGCGATTACTCGCGCGAGTCCGTTTGCGGACGGAAAAGGAAGCTTCCTTAAGGCCACGGTGTATTCGATGCTTCGAATAAGATAGCACGATCGCGCTCGTCCACATCCGGATGTAGATAGCGCGTCGAATTTTGATATTATCGCGATGCGGCGAGTTTGAAGGTAATTCAGCGGCGACACTTCCGTTTTCGTATATGTATTAGCGAGTTTATCTGGTGTTGTTAAAATTACGTCTCGCCCAGCCGCTTATCAGTTACATCATTTCAAAGAACTTGACACACTAATCGTTAGCGTAAGTAAACCAGACCATTATATATATTTTTACATCCCTTAAATTTGTATTAATTAGTCATCTTTAGAATAACAGCATAGGAGATAATCGGACCGGAAAATAACAACGTAACTTTCCAATGTATCGTATTAATAACAATTGTATAGAGTTATTAATTTTCTATGCCGAACAAAATGAGATACGGTTGCCTTGTTAGAATTATGCGAGATAGAAAGACGTGATTTCGATGTCAAAGACAGACAAAGGGCAGAAGATGGCTGCCAAGCGACGAGAAAATGGACCAAAGCGGCTCGCGAGTAATAATGAGGCACAAACATTAAGCGCAAGAACGCCTCGGGCATCGCCAAAGGCCCCCACTTAATAAATATGTTTATCGCTTCAGTGACTCCCGTCCATCGGCTGAGTGGATCCAGTGACGTCACTGGCGCTCCTCTAACGTCATGTCACGATAAAACAAAACGGCCGCAGAACCACAGCGAAGATATTGACCAGTGTCCACGCGCGGTCGCGGCTCGCTCTTCCGTCCTCCATCCTGACAACGTATTCCCGGTGTCACCTGTGCCTCCGCTCCGCTGGCGAGCTCTCAAACAAAAATTCTCGACGACAAAATGCGCCGCAGCGAGACTTAGGTCAGTCCAACGATACGTTATCGACGTTCAGAAATGCTGCGTTGAAGTCACATGTACCAGCTCATTTATCATCGCGCTGACGTGTGTGTGTCGACTAATTAAGGTGCACTTGTCCAAAACAGGAACCATAATAGACTCGATAAGATGAAGATAAGATGCCGTTAAGATATCGATAAGGTATTATCGGGTAATCCAATGTTCTTGCATAATAAAGATATCAATTTCCAATTAAAAGAACAACGCGTATCGATAGAGAAGTAGAGGACAGTGACCTTTGTTTGTTATTTATGTTTTGCGCATGATCTTCGATCCACCGTTCGTATCGGTCGTGCGAAACGCAAAGCCGATAAATTCTTTACGACGAAATAACGCGTACATATCTCGATCGCTTCCGCAAGACGATCGTGGCATTGAATTTCCGTTCTCATGATTATCTTCGCGTTTCGCGCGCTTCCGCGTTGTCCGAGGCCACCACGCGGAAAATTTACTTCGCAAAGTATGATTGCTATTAATTATGCCGCGCGTGTTGCGATGATTGACACTTCGAATGGGGCAGGGGAAGGCAGCGTGTTAATTACTCGCAGTCGCTCATGACGATCGAGCCAGGAACAGATAATCGGCCGGAATTGCAAAATCGATTACGAGGCAGACGCACTGATTGAGAAAGACTCCCGATCGTAATTGCATTTTCTCTTTGCCGGTTTTCAATTTGCATTCCGTCGGTTTACGGGATTATCTGTTCATCTTCCGGGGACCACTCGCACCTATTGTTGACCCAGTGCATCTAGCCGAGCACGCCGGCCACTGTATCCAGTGACCCACATACGGTTTACGAGCCATCGTCCCGTAGAAAATCCTGTATTCCGATAAAGTGACGAATAGGCCCCGACCGCATACACACACACACACATACAGCGATAACGCTTGACCATCCTGTTTTTTCGTGGCGGTATATCACTTTGTTTTTAAAACACGAACGTAAATTCGACGGAGGATAGAGGGAGACCCTCTGCCCAAAGCCAGGCAACGTCACATCCAACAGATTGGAGGATGATCGCCGTTGGCAAAAAAGGAATTGCGGCGTTCCGCGGATACACGTCGTATTTTCAGCGAGACGAAAGAACCCCGAAACGTAAAATAATAGCAGTCACCATTGGATGTGACCTTTGGGAATACAGCCCAATATGGCCGAAGACATTAACAGTGATTTGTGTTTCGAATAATATGGTATGACATGGAACTCCGCACGAATCGTACAAAATAATGAATTTGATATTTATTCATTCAATTTTACATTCACAGCACGAGATCGCTGAATTTCAATGATCAATTTGCATACAATTCCATTTATAATATAATTCTTTATCAAGAAACATTCCGCAAGAAAAAAAAAGAGAGATTTTAACTCATGCGTTCTTGCCTTGCCCTATTTTAACTCATTATTGCATACATGTGAAATAACCTGTAGTGTCCAAAATTTTAGATGACATGTTATCCCCCTGAAACTTGCATCTTGCTTAGTCTGGGAAACTTGCCAGCTCTCCAAAAGTACTCGAGATATATATATATAGATATTTTCCTAGTTAAAATTAAAACTCATCCTCGCGTTATTCTCCGCCTTTGATCGATACAAAAGAAACTATGAGTTATATATGCGAACGTTTCTATTTACGTTTCTGTTGGCGAAATAAACATTGTTGTAGTTACAATTTCTCGAGGGAAGAGCACAAATATATACGCCAAATATAGCGTCGTTGATACGGTATTATATAAAATGATTATATCATTATCTGCACGAACAAATGCACGCGGCGAACTATGTCTCTAGACAAAGCAGAAAGCTTATAGTTAATTTGTACTTTATTTAAAGATTTTGATGTAAAGACTGAAGTGTGTATTTAAATAATAAATACACGCTGATATGAAGTAAATAAAGTAATTATATAATGAAATAAATAATATTTGAAAATAAATTGTGAATAATCTAAATATCAAAATAAAATAATGTGATGTAAAAAAAGAAGAGAACAAATAGATGTGACGAACAAAATCTGAAATAAAGCTAATGATACAAAAGTGAATTAAACGAAAAGCAAATTCGACAAAAATAAAAAATGAAAAATTTATTGTAACTCGATTTTTAAAAAATCGGAAAATTCGGCGAAGCAAATCAAATTTTTCGAAATACTATTTTGACCTTCGATCAATTTCTCACACGCACACAAGTCTCGGAATTAGCTTGGATTTGAGCGTTATGCAAGAATGACGATGCAGATCAAGGATGAACGCGTTCAACCGGTTCAACAACATTCATGAGATTTATGAGCCGCAATAGAGTCCATAATTCTTACAATAAAAAGTCGTACATACAGCGCTCAAAATATTCTAGTTCAAGATAAACAATTGAAAGATTCAGAGAATAAATACTTTAATCTATATTACATCCAAAATTGTTTGACATTTTGTTTCAATGACGACCGTGCGCTTTAATTTTTAATTACGCAAGCGAGAACCCAGTTCCCGTTTTAGTTCCCAGCATACGTCAATGTTTCAGCGGATGAACAAACAACTTCATCGCGGTAATTATATTTTACAACGGCACGTTCGCCCGAGGATCCTTTTATAAAAGGTAAGCGCTTAAACAACGTTTATATTTGAAATAATATCTCGATGAATTGTTGAGTACGTTTACACCTTGCAGAGAATAATATTCAGACAGTAATGCCGTTTCGAATGATACTGACACGAGAAAAAACTGTCAGTGTTCTTACACAGTTTCTTCCTTTGATAATCTTAGTACCCTAATGAATAAAATCGTCATACGCGCATACATGTGCGAAGCTACGGTAGTATTTCAGGTGTATGAACAAGGTTAGCCCGCGTTTAAATACTTCATTGTCGTTGACCTCATAATGGCCACACTCCGGAATTCTTGCTAACAAACCAACTAATTTCGGGAGTTAGTCTTGTAAATAAATTATGAGAGAGATATACAAAAGTAACATTAGCTACTTTCAACTAAAATTTGTACGATCCATAATGAATACATATTTAATGATAAATGTGCGTATAAATATACAGGGTGGTCCGTAATTCGTGGTACAACCGGCAAGAGACTGATTCTTCATGAAAAAATAAGTCGAAATTGCAGAATAAAATTTTTTCATATGAGGCTCGTTTCAATTTTCAAATTCGATTATCTCGGAAACAAAGCCTTATATGAAAAAATTTTATTTTGCATAATCCTGTTGATTTATAGGTATTTGTAAAATAGGTCTATGTTGAATTATTTCCAATCGCACTGTTAATTTTTATATCAATAGCATTATTTTATTTCGTTAGAGTCTTTTACATTTTCTAGCTGTATTTGAAATAAAACGAGTATATGTTTACGCTTTGGAAAGAGAAAAAAACAAATATATAAAAAGCAACTAAAAAGAATATACTTATAATTGTGACAACTTTGAAAATTTTAAATAAAAATATACGATTTTATTTCAATCGCTAATTGTTATGATCAGAGTTGGTAAAATTACACATTGTTTTGGATAAAGTCTACACCAGTTTTAAAAACCGGTATTTTCCGGAAAAAACCGGCAAAAACTGGTCTTCTATTAAAAACAATAAAATTAATAGAAAACCTTTTTATCGATAAGTATTCTAATTCACAGGCAGCTCGAAGCCTATAACCTTCATTTTGTCGTGCATTTACATAACTGTCTGGAGAGTTCAGTGTCAATTGAGAGAGTATTTTCCACAATTTTTATCCAAAATAAAATCTATAATAGATTAAGAATTGATGTAGGAAATAAATTAGTTTTTTGTTACAAGATGTTAAATGATAAACGCGAGCCAGATCTATATAGGATAAAAAATTTTAATTCTGTTACTATTATGTTTTTCTCATTAAACTACAAATTAATCTAAAATTTAGTAACACTTATAGTTTATGTCAAAGTTTTTGTTTTAAATATATTTCACATATTAATTTAAATTTTTTAAAATTGTATTATTATATTGGTTTCGTTTTTCTTTGAACCACAGTGATTAGTATGATTTACTAATTAAAACAAAAATATCTTTTTGTATAAAGTTATATAAATATATTTTATATATATATATATATATATAGAGAGAGAGAGAGAGAGAGAGAGAGAGAGTATTACATATTAGTAATTTTTAGTTTTTGCCAGTTTATTCCATTAGATAAAGCTAGAGTTAAAGATAAATCTATTTTAGTATTACATATTAGTCATTTTTATAGTTTTTGCCAGTTTATTCCATTAGATAAAGTGCGGGACAGTAAAAACCGGAATTTATCATGGTCTTTTCCGACCAACCCTGGTCATGATACATTGCGTAATATTTACTTCGTTCTACTTGAGGCGCCATTTGATTACGCAATTTCAAAAATTCCAGAACAGAGAAGCAAATTGTATGTAGGTACATTTGATACAAATTAACAATTAAGCACAATAGCGCAAGAATCTAGAGGATCGAGATTTCTGCGACTGGAAAGGAAGAAGGCAAAACTATTGCGTACTATTTCTCTGAATGAGATATGTCGTACGAGATGTATTCATTATATGAAATGTCAACGTCCTCACGTCGTCCTCGAATGTCCTTAGAACTTTAATCGATTCAAATCACCGCGTGCAACGATCGTAAAGTTATCAAATACTTATATATAAAGTATCAAACCAAATGGTACAGGATTTTGTAAAGAATTTTACGAGGCTCTTCCACGAAAGCGCAAATATTGATTCAACTTCTTTAAAAATAGATGTGTGTGTTTGAGATATATATGAGAGAATTAAATTGATTACATAAGTTACATAAATAACGTTACATCTTAAGTAGAAACATGCTGCTGACATCTTGGCAAAAGGAGAAAGTTGAATCTAACAAGATATTGAATTAATCAGAAACCGTAGGAAACTCATCGCCAATAAACAGAATCCGTGTTTATACGTTTAAGTATTTATTCAACTTAATAATTATTATATTTAATTTTTCTTCAATTAGATTAAAATCTGTAAAATGCATTTTTTTTACATTTCTTGTATATACGTACGAACGCATGATAAACCATGTGTAAGAAAACTATATGTAAAATGTAATAGGACAGTATAGTTAGAGGTAACTGTTTTGAATAGCTGATTGCATGTCGTAGAACATATATGCAGGAAGCAAAAAAAAAACAGTAAAGTAAATGTCACGTTCAGTAAAGTATTGTAGTTTCTTTAGAATGTAGAGTACATCTCGTGTTCCAATCAGGGGATTGTAGCCCGAAGCGCAGAAGGTAAATTAAAGAAAGAAATAAATCTCGAAGATATGTAGAAAAAATTATTACCGAGTACCGAGTCTTGATTCTCTAAAATTTCCCTGCATGGATGCTATATGATGTTTTTATTGAATATAATAAGAAAGCATTCCTCTTTTTAACTAATATTCTTTTAATTTAATACCTTTTAACATCACGATTTATGTTTTTTCTAAATTAATATCATCTTATTATATGAAAAAATGCTACACGTGTGAACAACATTTTTAAGAGTATACTATAAATAAAGAAGACACGTGCGTTACACGAAGAGCTTATATTTTCTGCTTGCATTTTCTAAAAGTGCCTGCATGTAGCCGCGTTGCGAAGATCGAGTTGCAACAATACCGCGTTACACACAACAAGCCTTCCTTTCTCTATCCCAGGTAAGCTATACGATACTAACAAAGTGCCTCACAATGAAAGCGAGACAGAGAGACCGAAAGAGACGCAAAAGCAAGCGTTCCGCCTCGTGTGTCGGAAACGTGAAGTCTTCCGTAAACGCCAAGTTAAAGAAACGGAAAAGGAGCATCCGCTTCGTACTCAAGTCGCGGAAACCAATTCTATCTTCCACGCAAAGACCGGCCGGCTGTCTTGACGGAGAGAAGGAAAATCACGAGCAGACGTATCGTTTTCTTCGTTCGGCTGCTCGAAGTGCGAGGCGAGCGATTCGCTTCGATGGGCACGCTTCACGTCGATTGAATCTGTCGTATTTGATAGCATTTATATCTGATTGCAGCGCGCATCTCGAATGGCAACTTTCTTGGGAAATCGACGATGGATCGGTGTGTAATTCGACGTCGCCTTGGCGAGCGTCGAGCGTCTGGCTCGATATAGCAATTATTGGTGTCCGCGGCCTCGATGGAGGAACTAGCTTAATTGAAGAATTAGTTTAGGGAGCCCGACTCACGCTCGCGTTCCCGGAAACGGGAGGAGCTCGAGAAACACGTGTAGGATCGCATCTCGCGTGATAATCGGGACCTTCGAGACGCCGAGCGCGGCAATAATGAATCTCTTACTTCACGAGATATAAGCAGGTGTTGCAGTTAACGCCAAACAAAATGTGAAACGTAAAATTACGGAAAGAAAGGATGTAACAGAATGTGCGTGTGTATGTTTGCATGTAATTCTAAGAAAAGAGCTGTGTAAAAGAAAGTATTTATATCGCATAAAAATTATTGTGCTTAAGAAATTAATTCATGTTATAAGTTATATACTGTCCGCATTAGATTATATTACATAATATATAAAATATCAAATGCCTTAGATATATAAGATATATAAGAATTGTATAGAAAAGATAACAGTAACTTTGCAGAACTTTAATTAACTAGCACTTTTGCGGAAATTGTTGAACGGAAAGCAGGCTTCTTATCGACGCCCCTACAGCACAAAACATTGCTAAAAGATTGCAGGAATATTTCAATAGTGCAACATATTACAAATATTGCAAGAATATTGTAGAAATATTGTAATTTTAATATTTCACAGGAAATGTTGCAAGATATTACTGCAATATCATAATTCAATCACATACACTGTAACTATTCTAGAAATATTACAATATGTTTTGATTACGTATATTCGGATATTCTAAGACTGCCGCTAGATGGTGTCGTTTCTCGAATGTAAAATTTATCGGGCTGTCTATATAAGACAGCCGGACAGAAGCTCGGACATGTCATAATTTATGCATGGTTTATGCATACACTTAGTGCGAGTTAAGATTGTGTCTTTGCACAAAAAAAATTAATGAGCATAATATTTAGACATTATCTGAAAATTGCATTGACGTTTCAGGAATATAAATACAATATTTTTAAAAATATTTTAGGATCATTGTAGGAAAATTGCAAAATATTGTTTAAATGCGGACATAGAAATGTTGTTACAAGATTTCAGAAATATTTTGTGAAATATTTCAATCTTACAAAATAATATTCCTGCAATGTTGTAGCAATATTTCGTGCTGTAGGAGCGATGATACGTTCGATAGTTCTTTATGCACGACTGTAAGTGGGTTAAAACCTTAGAACATATAAACATGGAAGCGGAATAGCAGACTGAAATGTGTCCGGAGGAAGTGAGAAAGAAAATTATTGTTGCCTCTCGCTTGTGAGTTACTGCTTACTGCTCAAAAGTGCGCATGCGTAGTGGGCCAAACCGGCCAATAAACGTAAGCCGCGCATGCGCACTTTCGAGCAGTTACAAGAGGGAGAGGCAACTATGATTTTCTTTCTCACTTTCTCCGGACATGTTTTTCTTCGAGAACAATAGGCATTCCGTTTCCATGTCTACATGTTCTAAGGTTCTAAGGTTAAAACGCAGTACAGTTATACCGTATTGCCACAAAACTTAGAATTCTTAAGATATAGTAACGCTCACGTGCGAAACTAAACAAAACTAGAAGCTATTAACAATGTGAATTTCTTTCGTATTTTTTAATTATGTATATATATTGGATCTCATTAGGTATATGTACATATACATATACTATATATATATATATATATATA
>NJRQ01000642.1:37541-60038 GCA_003063805.1 Aphaenogaster ashmeadi
TGAAAATTAAAATCGTTATAACTCAGCAACCGTTTAGTGGATTCGTTTAAAAATTTTTGCAACACATCAGGAAGACTAAAAGAACAATCTCACAGATTTTTATCGACTATTTTGAAGATAGGTCCAATACATCCTTAACTTAACGCGTGTAGTCACAAGGCGAGACGATTACACCCGGAAACACGTAGATTGCGCACTTGGGGAACCCGCGGAGGATCCTACTCGCTAATTTGATCGTGCGTTTTACGACTACTTGCTAGCGCTAGACTATACGCGATTCGTGATTCGAGACAGTTCGAAATTCGCAATTCGCTATTCGCGTGAGATTCACGAATAGTATAAATGGGCATATTCATCGAGTTCGCATTCATTGCTTACTATTCGTGCCAATTCACCAGCGGAGCCGTTTTTTTTTTATGAAACTGAAGGACGCGAATCACACACACCATGAATCGCATATAGTTGCGCGAGCTTTACACGTATTATTATAGTAGATTCGTATCGATCTCTGCGTTCATCAACGATCGGGAAACCCGACCGGCGTTCTCAGTCACTCGCTTCCACTCTCGGGAACGGCAACCGGCAATCGCGATTCGTAAAAAGGTATCGCTTTGACACATTACGGTGTTTCGGCGATGCTGTATCTCTAAATACATGATACGCTGGAATTTGACAAAAATTAACCCGATAAATTGTCCTAACAATTTTCATCTTTCGTTCGTATTATTTTGCGTCAACTTACAACGTAAACATAAACATCAACGTAAATGTAATTTTAGTATTTACCATTTATCGGAAACGAAATACGATTAAAAATCTCTAATTTTACGATAACGATATTCGGGGAGGGGAGGGAGTACGGATACGGCGTATACATATATTTCTCGAAATCTGATTGAAAGATCGCGTGAGATGTCATTAGTACTTTGCATAACGACGGTCGTGAATAGTCATCCGCTACAAATAGATTGATCAACTAATCGGAGGTACGCATAGAACTAGATTACGATATCATGCTCTCGCTATCTCGCGGAACAGAACTCGAATTTCCCACGCGAGGCTACGATATCGAAAACATGAGAGCCCATATGTGTATAACTAGCTGTCGCTGCGATTTGCAAGTTAAACTTTGCCGCCGCGCTGCTCGATAGAAGATGATAAATAAATAAATCAGCGATAACGAGAGCTAATCCACACTGCGCAAGTCTATCGAGGATGCACTCGATAAAATGTTACAGCAAAGGATGATATTGCAATTCATCGATCTATGCGTTTAAGGGGATACCTCACCCTGAGGCCTCTAGAAATGGGTAAAGTTTGGGAATTTTTTTCATGGGTAATTACTAAATAAAAAGTTTAGACTTTTTCACAAAATATAAGGGCATATTTAAGTTTTATGTTTCAATTTTTATAAAGTACAAATGTTGCAAAATGTGGGAATTATTCAATATTTATAAAAACTGGTTTTTAAAAACATCGGTTGCTGGCCGCCACGCTCGGCAAGGACAGGAATGTCTAAAATCAAAAGTTTTTTTTTATCATAAACTACAATATATTATCTTCAATGTAGCGTACGGTTTTTTGAAAATTATAATAATTATAGAAATGGCTGCAGTTTGAAAAAAAGTTTATTTCTTCCTACCCAAAAAAAGTAACTTTAAACTTTTCTAAAAAATCAAATAATTGAGATATCGAAAAAATCATACGCTACATTAAAGAAAATATTATGTAGATAATTTATACAAAAAATGAATTAAATAGTATAAGTAGTTCCCGAGATTTCTTAGCGGCCAGGTTGAAAAACATAGTTTCGAGAAAAACGCAAAAGAGTTTCAAGATAAGATTCTTCTTTAAAACCAAAATTTTTCAAATCCTAACCTTTCGTCAGCTATTCCGGGTCCATATAGCAGTTAATATGGTAAGGTAGATCTCTAACATTATTTCGATCCACCTTTTGAATAACAAAAGAACTGCTTTAAAAGAAACTCCTCTTTCAGATCCAGTTCGTGAGACCTTTCTATCTGACTTGACCAGTCTGCCTATTCACCGCTGTTTCTAACTTTGCTGTTCAAATTTTGATATATCGCTTTGACACAACATTCTACACACTTGAAACTTTCAAAAATGTTAAAAAGATTTTTTTTAAGCTGTCAGAGTGGGGTACCGCCTTAAGCTGCAAATGAACTTTCGAGGCGGTATCGGTAGATTCTTTTTTGGATAATATATAAATATAATAACTCGCAATTTGATTT
This sequence comes from Aphaenogaster ashmeadi, assembly GCA_003063805.1. Lineage (NCBI taxonomy): Eukaryota > Metazoa > Arthropoda > Insecta > Hymenoptera > Formicidae > Aphaenogaster > Aphaenogaster ashmeadi. Next base: position 39,794 of record NJRQ01000642.1, read on the forward strand.
CTTACGCAAAATTGTTAATTGCTTGAAGAGACAAGTTATCATTAATTTATTTGCAAAACTTATTAGAATTTTTTTATTATTGCACCAATGATTTTTTAATTAATTTGACCTCACAACTTTATTTTCGTATTATTTTAATATGGAGATATTTTATATTTCTGAGGAAAGATATGTTGTTACAGAAAAAAAAGGAATTGGCGTTATGCCGATTCGTCGAGGGGGCGACGGCACTTAAGCGCGCGTGTACTTACGGATTAATGAAAATCTCGCTTCGCGCTCTCTCGAACGGGGAGAAGCCGTTTGCAACAATTGGCAGGTCACGCACACTCGTTTCGCCGAGTCGAATGCTTTCGGCATTCGAATTGCCTTCCTGTCATTACGTGCGATGCTTGATGAGGTCTGACCGTCGCGAAAACGTGAACGCGAAGCTAGATGCCGAACGACATACGCGCGACACACTCCCCACTTCCGAATCGGAAACTTCGATGCAAAAATGAAATGAGCGAGTCCACAATTTGTAAGATCCATTTTAGATATAGACTGTAGACTATCATGTTCGTAATATGCATTAAATTAATACACATGGCTAAATTGAATATCTAAGAAATACTTCTCTCCAAGTGCGTGTAATCTGTGCACAGATAATTTTAACAATCTTTTTACGACAATAAAATGGAACACGTCAACTAGAAACACAAATTAGATTAATATAAAAATAATCTCTCCTTTTTGTTGTTGGCCTGGGAATGAGTTTGTTATTTAAATCATATGGACAGTTGGCATGTTACAAAAGGAGGACCTCATCTCAAATTATAGATTTACCCCATTTTCGCAATAAATCTTTCTATTTCGTTCTCATCTTATATTTACACAACGGCAAAATGTACTCTATTTTTTAACGTTATACTAGCTTTACCGGATGAGAATATCCGAATGGCACTGTTAATCGTGATGAGAGTCCTTCCTGCTCTATCCTAATAAAACTATTACAAAAAATATAGACATCTTTTACAGATTATATTTATACATAATATACACACATGTAATATACAATATATGGATTGTCTACGATAGAATAAGAGGAGGGGCCATTTCGTACATAAATATACTCTATAAATATCCTCTACATAAATATAATCCTTCCCCTGGGAATGTGTGTGTGGCCGCGATACTCTACTGCTGTGACAAGAATAACGAAAACGTCATACATGGCGATGCAACATCCGCGCGTGTGTGCTTTACGCTTGGACCGGTCACGGACATTTAATCATTCCATCCGTCCGTTATGTGGGAGTTAAAAGCAAAAGTGATGTAAGTCAAGATTCTCGTAAATCGCGCATCGAAGAGGAAATCTCGATCGATTTGAACAGCTGTTGGATCCCGTGTGGATCCCATTTGCCACCAACGCGACGAAGATGATCTCTCTAAAATCTTCACTTTTTCAAAATCTCCTGTCAGCTCCATGATTTCATACCCGTATGCATCGTGATCTTTTGAAACGCACGTTATCATGCAATCCTCCCAATCACGCCAATTGCGAAAAGTTAATAGAAATGTACGTAATGTACGAAGATACATATCGGCAATATATATTTGAAATACGGGGATATATTGGCGAGAGGCAAACGGCGATGGTTATCGATCAAACTGTTCCAGCTGGGTCTTATCAATTATCATGCTCGGAACCGCGTGAGCTTAGCCTTGTTCATCATCGGTTTTAACAGCGAGTAACGACTTGCGCTCCGCGAATTAATGCCGCGTAACTAACAATAGAAAACGCACATCTCTCCCGCGGCGCCTGCGGTTGAATCCTATGCAACGAATTACATAATGTAGGAACGAATGGCATTCCGCCACGTATCACTACATACATATTTGCGATTACGACGGCGCTTTGTCGGGAGCCGGGATGCCCACCGAGAGCGAATTATTTATAAAGAGAACCAAGGAAGGAGAAACTCGTTTCCGCGAGGTGGAAAATTTTTGCCTTACAAATGCGAGGACGAATCCGCGTTTAAACTGTGATAATGCATAATTTCGCGATAAGACGCCGCGATGATAGTCATATTTGTAAGTCGGATGAGGCGTATGTACGGTTTGATACCTTATTACTGATAAGGCTCGAATAAATTTTTCCACGGCGATGTTGGTCCTCTCGATCATCCGGGAGAACAGCGTTTCCAGTGCAGTCGCGAAGAACACCACAACCAAAATCAACGGAATGTACGTCGCGTTTAAATGAAATGTCGTTGACCATGAGTTATGGGTCGGATCGATAATTTATGGGTTTTAACTCACCTGCATGTACGGTAATATAATTAACGTGCAAAACGCGCGTCGCTTAAGTAGATGAGCTGCCTCGCGCGGCGAATGAGAGTCTCTTGAGATTTACTATCGGTTGTATCAATAATTATATTGATGATAAAACACAAGTGGTAATGATCAGATAAAGTCTAATGATCATAATCGTCTAAGTGTGCATTAGATGGAATTCTAATCTGTTTCAATAAAACGCGAGAAAATAACAAGTAGAAACACGTTCGTAGCCAAGAGGACCAAGTTATCGAAATAGTGAAAACGCGGATAGCTTCCAAAAAATCTTACGGTTCGGTGCATTCAAAAACAAAAACATCTTCAACACATTATAGCTGTTACCTTCTGTGATATTGTTTTTAAAAGACTATAAATCGGAAGTTGAAATCGGAGTCACACGAAGGCAAAGCGCACGTCGACGAATGGCGTCGCCGCGCGGAACAAGTAGCGTTATCAGATATCCGTGGCTGTATCTTTATGTTGTTCAAACATTACTCGTAACACAGAACGTAGTAATATTGTGATTGTTCGGCGCTCCCCACGAGAGTGCGTCAATTTTAGCTGCGCCGCGTCGACAGGCTATAGTAGTGCCAAGGTCGTGCCGTTGGCTTTTCTCTCGACCCGCCATCGCCATGCTATTTCGAGGATTTTCTTAAATTCGTCGCGGTACCAACTATCGCCACCGCGAAATACCGAAATATGTATTGGCATCCGCAATTTCAGTCTACCCGAAATGGCTTTGGAAGAGTCCACGCGAAGATTAACGTTATTTCCCAATTCGTTTTTTACATTGTTCTCGGATTTATCTGGAAAGAGCAGCGGCAATATTGTCGCTAATGAAGAGCGAAGCGTAATTATTATTAATTAGGAGAATTTATTGTTATTTGCGATTTAACATTAATATTGAATATCGCACACATTAATAAAATTAAATATTATATTAATTAAATTAGAGCAGCGTGACAAATTACCGTGAAAAATGCACAGAATGTAGAACATAACATACATCCTTTATTCAATTCTTTAATTTCTATTTAATATTCAATGTTAATTTCTTGGCTTAAAGAAGTCCCTCTAATTTCTTTTCTTACAAAATTAAAAATCAAGATTTAATTACTAAAATGTTTAATGTCATGTACCAAAGAACAAATGACAGTTTTCATATTTTTAGGAAAAAATTAATTTCATCGGAAAATATATCATTGAAATTATGGTCGGGAGTTTTATGACACTTTGTGTTATGCTGGAACGAGTTAAATATAACTTATCAAGAACAGCAAAAATACTCCGTTGCACAACGCAACTTGTGATAAAGTTTCGTTGACGCAGAAGCTCTCCGTACATCCCGTCCGTGTGTGTCGACGACGTACACCAAGACAGGCACGAAATCTCGTATCCGTCACCATGCCAGCAGCACCGTTACATCGTGTCACACGTCCATGTCAGTAACATCAACGTCTAGGATTACCGGGGCCTTTTAATCAGTCCGTAGACCAATTTGTTTTAATATGCTTTCTGTCATTTTCCACTTAACCCTTTGCGGACGAGCATGTTTACATGCTCTCCGCTTATATTTCGGAAACTATTAGCCCGATTTTTAAACTTGAAATACAGAAGTTTTTTGATGGCCCTCTTCAATTTTGAAGTCAAAAATTTGAAATTCACAAAAAAACTTCTGTATTTCAAGTTTCATAAAAATCGGGCTAATAGTTTCTGAAATATAAGCGGAGAGCATGTAAACATGCTCCTCGTCCGCAAAGGGTTAACCAACAACCACATTACTTAAATTAAAAAACATGATATAATCTCTAGATAACTTCTGTAAAACTCACGACTGCGATCTTCGCACTCATAATTTTGCTGTAATTATCAACAACTTTAACGACTGCTATCGACCAAACGCCTCGCGAACATGCGCCTGTGCGACTAACTTGGCCCTCTGGGATTTTGTACCATGTCATAGCTGGCGTATTTCACACGATCGATAGCAACTCCTTTCGAGCGAGCCGAACTTATATCCTTACATCGGGAAGTAACCCGATTTCCGGCAGTGTGCTCGACCCACTTGTTTCAGTTCCCCGCTCGGTAACTCTATCCGCATTGATCATGTCGTGCATCGTTATCAATATCGATTCCCACGACCGTCTTTGTCCGATAAAAAAAATAATCGGCGATCATCCAACGCAACGAGGAAGCAGCGTGTAATATCGCGTGAACGCAGATCCGGGCCCCGGTCATTTCCGAGACAATGGCGCGAACACGAATACCTTTTTCCGGCTTCACCCACTCTTGTTTCCAAGCTTATCACACTGCCGTATGAGCACAGCAGCCGCTTCCTCGATCCGCACGACAAGATTCAGACAAAGTGCCTGAGCATGCACCGAACGCGAGAAAGAGAAGCTATCGAATAAAAATCAGCAAGTATTTAATTAAAAATAGTTGCAAAAGACATAATCTTAGCCGTTAAATTAATATAAGTAAAAATATTATGAATTTAGGAGTTCTTTAACAATCTTGATGAATTGAAAGATTGCAACAGCGAAGGGGAAATAAATGTTGAAGCGTTTTGAGATCATTTCGACAGCAGGATATTGTAAATATCGCTTAACGCCCGAGATGCAGATGGATTTAGTGGACGTAGGATGAGCGATATATGCACGTCCTGCGCGCATGAGTCGCAATATTGTCATACGGAAGAGCCGCGTTATATGATGCTCCCCTTCGTGATCGCGAAACGGATTCAGGTCGACGATCGCACGTTGATCGAAGCGATGAACGATGAAGTGGATCGGATAGGATTGCGGATGGGAGCGCACGTGTGTCGTCGCGGTGCCACGGGCCACACGTGGCGCGTGATATGCGCGAAGCAGGGATTTGAATATGATTTGAAAAAGAAAATAAAAAAAAGAAGGGGGAGAGAGAGATCAAGCACGGTGTGCGCCATGTAAATTATACAATCTTTACAATAGGATTTATTTAAATTAATATTTACAAAAAATGAGATTTTTGATATATCCATTAATTAATTCGATTAACTCATCGGCTGCACTAGATCCGGGTAATACAGGTCCGATCCTCGGGGGATTTTGCCTACGTGTACAATCGCATTTATAGCGGCTAACAATCGGCTACGATTTACAAACATAATAATCACAAGGCGAGAAAAATCCTCACTTTACAATATACTCCTCGATGCAAAATAGCGATAATATTGGTTTTGTATTTTTTTCTCTCTCATTAATTCTTCTCTTTTGTGTGTATGTGTGTTTTTTTTTTTATACTTTTACTTTTATACTCACAGGTATCCCTATCGTGTCCCTATACACGTACAGACAAGTTTAAATACTTCACTCGTACGAACTTTGGCGTAACATCATTAGCGGACAATTACTATTATTATTATTATCATTATCTTTTTATTATTATTAATAATATTATTATTAACGTTATTCGCCATGCACACGATCCTCGTCTCCGGCGCGTAAAAACAATCTGGTGCGTGTGCTCTCTCTCTCTTTCTCTCTCACATCCTCTCTCGATTTTCGCAAACGCGGCGAAACGAATCGCCCCACGAGTCGTGTCGCTTTGTTTCGCTCTCGCACTCGCGAATCCGCTCGCAAGTACACTCCCCCTTCGCTCTTCTTCTCATCGCTTATCTAACATCACTATAAAACTGACGGAAATCAGAGAGTTCTCGATAAACCAACTAAAGTCCCGTGTTTGCAAGTTCAAGCGGCAAATTCCATTTCAGACTCGCGTTATTATTCAATAACACCCGTGACTTTAGTTTATTTCTAACCGTATGTATGCGAGAGACGAGATCTCAGATATATCAGAGACGACGTCTCCCTCGTAACTTCTTCGCGACTATGACGAATGATTGGATGTACTCCATGCACGCACATACATATAATAAAGTACATAGCACCTATTGACGTTACGATTTCCCCGCATTATGAATTCACAATTCACTAGTTATGGGAAAGAGGAGCGTAATCGGAGTTCGATCGGCACGCCCGCGAGCGCTGCACGAGAACGATATTCATAGCGGATCGTCCGGATGAGAAAATCGACGCGCGTGAGCGAGCGATGTTGCTCTCGCGTCGATTTTTTCACCTCGACCTCTCGCAATTTGAGCCCGCTCCGGTAAATGCAATCTCTCGCGTGATTTCTCGTGCGTTGGTTTCTCGCGCTGAGATTCACTCAAACCAGTCAGTTATCACCGAGAAATCTCGCGAGAGATTGGACGGCCGCGCGGCCGGAAAATCCCGCTGGCATCTCCATGGATCCATCGCGGGTCGCTTCGTGACGTCGTATACATGTCGCTTTACTCTTGGCGAAAACAGGTATCGAGAATGGCGCCCAGAATCTCGCGAGATGCCGAAATTCGCGGCTTGCACAGGTGCCCGCGCGGATTGTGATTTACGCTCGCAAATCGCGCGAGGGACGAGAGATCGGATGGACGCGCTACGCGACCGCAGTGCGTGGACGTATCGTCCTTCTTGGCAGGAACGTGTGACAGATGCACGTCGATTCCTTCCAAGAGTGCACGGGTTGAAGACACACATACAACACACACACACGCACGCATTTATATATAATACATATATATATATATATATATATATATATATATATAGATGTATATATATATGTACGCACGCACGCACGCCAAAGAAATCAATAAAATCAGTGTGAGTAATTAGTGAATTAACCCAAGTTTCGATACTCCTAAAGAAGCTGTTCACTTTGAATAAATCAGACCTTTGAATAATGTTACCGATCCTTTACAGGTCGCCTATTTTCTCTCTCTCTTTTTTTTTCTCTCTCTCATGATTACATATTGGTGTCCATTTAAAAATATTTCAACTGTAATTTTTATAGAAGTATGCCATTTGGGATCAATCTCCATTTATCTTTCTGTCTTATTGTTAGCTGAAGTATATGCATTGCATCAATTTTGCGTCCATAATCACTTAAACCTTAATTGGTCTGATGGAGTCACGATCAACATTTCCAATCGCATTACAATTATAATATTTGTATTATACAACGTCGCCATAAAATTTTTCTCTAATATAATATAATAGATAAGATAATATATGTATAATACACAGATAATGTAAATATAATTTTTCAAATCGTTATTTTTTTCTTTATAATAGAATATTGTCATTTATTAATGACATGTCTTTTGCGATTTCAATTTCGTTTGAACGTGTTATCTCTGTTTGTATATCGCAACGAGATCCGCAAATATATTGCAATTTCCTCTTTTTATCAAGAATCCCGTTTCCAAAAATAGACAATATTTGATCGTGACTCCTGACAAATGTATGCAATGTTATTTCGACGGACCAATTAGCGTTTAGGTTGACTGTTTTCGCAAATGCGATTAATTCTCAAAGCAAACAACTCCGGCGCATCGCGAGCATCCCGCGCACCGGATGAAAACATCAGTTCAGGGCAACAAAGGGTCGAATATAAAATTTCCACCAGAGTTTATCTGCCCTATTTCGTTCTCTCGGCGCTGATTGACGCGACATAAAAACATTGAAAATTTCGCCCCGCCGTGTATTTTCCGCTCGCACGTATTTTTCGCTTGTGAAACATTATTTTCGGTCTCTCGTTGTATCAACAATTTCGCGCACGATTTTATCGGTGTTTATCGTCTATCACCGTGCGCGATTATTCGTCATGTCGAAATTCCGCGAATGATAGAACGCGCGCGACAAGAACGCCGGGATCGCGAATGCGTGTTACTTTCTGCATGCGTGTACTCGCGTGTACGCAACGCGTGCCACGCGTGCGAGAGCGTAACCAGGTGGCACTCGAGGTGTGTCGTGCGTTCGATTAAATATTTGCCGATCCTGTAACCGGATTATTAACACCCGGCGAGTCAAAATACGCGGACAGATTCGGCTGCCGAAGGAAAATTTCGTTCGTCCTCTCGATCGCGAGCGTACCGTCCGGTTCTATCTGATTCTCTGCGGAAATACTCGATATTAATCCTAGCAAGATCAAAAGGTAGAGCCCAACGTTAGTCATTTTCAATGTTTCATTATAATTTTATATTCAATTCATTACAATACTTATTTTTTACATCTCTCTCTGTTATAAAAATTTTATAATGCATGCATTTCTGGAATTGTTACATATATATTTTTACATCACATTTTTTAACACATAACTAATTCTAACAATTTCTTAACATCCTCTTAGTCCATTACATCAACATCGTATCTCAGTGCTCCTTCTGCTAGGATTAACCTCGGACAAAGATATCTTTGCTGTAGATTTTCAATTCTGATTGTAACTGATTGTCATCTCGTGTCGAGATCAAAGGCGGTCTTCGTGTTACACGAACGAAAATCTAAACGTATCCAGCACGGAAATGCGACGCAGAATGGAAATATAATAATACGTGCCCAATTATCGCGAGTGGAGCATCTGCCTACGGATTGTTGGATTTGATTAATTATATCACACACGATTATGCACACGCGTGAACGTGATTTAACGCACTTAAGTTTGAGTAGATTTTCGCGAGCGTCGTCGTCGCGTATCTTCGCCCACGATTAACGTGGAAATCATTTCTTCGCGTGTCGACAGAATTCTACGGATATACAAGATGTCCAAAGGAAAGCTTTCAATAGCAGATTCTTTATATGAATTGGCATGAACATTCTTTAGTAGAATTTTCCAGGAAAAGGATTGCATTGCCATTGCAGAAATATTTTATGAAATAATTTAAAAGAGAGCAGGATTTTCTCAGAATAATTCTTAAATAAATAAGATACAAGTGGCGAATAACAGATCTTCGTTTCAGATCAATTTTATTTATATAATAGAAAATTTTATCTCTCTGAGGTTTACTTCCTACAAAATTTACTTTTGAACGTCAATACTCTCGTTAAAAGAAAATCAAGAGAGATCAGATCCTCTTAAAAAACTATTATCAAATAAATTTTCTCGCTAATCTTGGGATATCTTTTATATCCGACCGAGATTTTAAATTTATTCGTCCGAGAACGGCCGTCCCTAATGACTCTTTAATGTCTCGCCGCGACCAGAAGAAGTGAAAAGAAGCGCCTCCTCTTCTCTCTTTAATACTACGTACAGTTACCTAACACATAAGGAGCAAAATCGATAAAGAGGAAGATTCGAGTTAAGGAATCAAACTTGGCAATGCGGGTTCTTGTGTGAGATCTTCAAGGAAACAGATCGAGTAAAGACGAGACGAGACGAAAAATCGGTCATGGTATTTCAAGTCAATCCTTCCACTCGCAAGGACGACTTAAGAAGTGTTGTCTCGAAAAGCGAAGAATCACTGACATCGAAATAGATCCTATAAAGAGACTCTTCGCGCTTGACAGTGATGAAATCGAGAAAAGCGTACCGTATCTCTCACGAGATTCGTAGATTGCATTTTCAAGGCTAAATTGACGAGCTATTTGACGATAAAGATTGAAAAGCTTCAGAACGTGCTGAAATAGATAAATCTTTTAATCAAGATTGGCTTAATAAAGATTTCCTTCTTAGGTTCAAGAGGTACAGCCGTAAAGTTTAAAATCTCGAAATCGCGAAATGTCGAGACTCAAGGACTCCCGAAAGTTCGAGCGTTTTGCGTGCACGAAGAAGACATATTCGCGGCGAAAGTGATATCGTGTGGCGTGGATTGGGGAAAGGTTAATGAAAGGCAAGAGTCTGAGATTACCAAACGGCACACTGCGGATTGTCGCAGCAAGATTAGTCCAGGGATTCGTTTAATCCGTGGATTATCGTTAATTCAAATCTAAGCGCCGCGAGATAAAGACGAACTCCCGTTTTCGGATCAGATCTAATTCACCCCACTTGAGGGCGCGATTTTCCCTCGAGCAAACCCCTCGAAATTCAAGAGGGATCATTAGAAGGGATCGAAACTCTGAGCTCCGTAAAAAACGAGGGGTAAACCGCTGAGGGCATTGCGGTGTACAGATTTGGGGCATTAGTGGGCATTACTAGGGCACATTAGTGGGCATTACATAAAAAATTCACTAGTAATGCCCAAAAATTGTGTACTTTTAGTATACTTTTGTGTACTTTGTGTACTTAGTAATGCCCAATTTTGGTGTACACAATTTTGGTCAGCGGTTTACTCTTCGGTAAAAAAGGACAAATCGAAGCTCGTAAATAATCGTGAACTGGAAAGATATAAGAAACTAACGATTTAAATACTGTATACTGTCTCTTAAACGCGAAAACTTTTTTCAGATTTCTCGGTATAATCTCTCTCGATCTTATTATTCATATTAGTTTCGTACTGTTTTTATTCTTTATAACTATCTTATTATTTTATATTCTGCCACAGATTTTATTGAAGCAAACGCTTTTCTTTATTGTTTAAAATATTTATGTAAATCTCCAAGAAAAAGACGTATGTTTGTTTCCATTAAAAAAACGAAGACGCACGTGCAAAAGTAATTTCGACCGGGCGAAAAAATCCATTCTGTTATTTCATCGAATTGCGTTCCATCACGAGGAATCGCCGAATTGATTTAAAAGAGACGTATACAGATTAACGACAAATACGTCGCACCGCGCGCGAATTGCAACGCGCCGAGGCGGAGCTCAATGAAGTGCTTCGTCATTGAGCGATTGTCCTCGAAAAGTCAAAGCATTTAAGTACATATAAACCACTCAAACTAATGGCCATCGAGCTATACCTGCCTATCGAGCTTATACACAGACTTCATTCGTTACACGGTCGCGCTAGGATCTGCGGCGCGAGGATCTTCAGAGGCGGCTACGACACGCACCGAAGCAATTACATTAACGTAACAAAATACTTTTTCGCGAGTGGGCCAATTTATCAACTTCCACTTTTATCCTCATTTCGCGACCCGATGGTTTCCAATCATTTTCCATTTCTTGCGATATATGAAAGAAATATTCAATTTGATGGAATAACGTTGAAATTTATCGACGTCTGCAAATGCTTCGAAGGTATATAACGGTGTATATCGTTTTGATGATAGATGAAACGATTGCGAAGTGCCGCTGCATAATTGCGATAGTCGCCCGGTATCGGTTGCCGCATCTGGTATCCAGACATGACAAGTCGTTTGAATAAGATATCGAGCCCTCAATACGACGATTCTCCTACTGAAGTATTAAGATACACAATTAATTCTAATATTACTGAACGAAGAAAGAGGGAGGGGGCGTCAAACTGTTTTTAAATATAGAATTTTTCATTATATCTTATTACAAAGCAAATATAAAGGAAGATAATACAATCGACAATTTGTAACATGACGTAATGTCTTACTGTCAGTAATTAAAAGAATATTTTCTGTGCACAAAATACCTCGCCTGCGCATCGATATTTCCAATTATAGGAACAACTCTCCTCGGTATTATACTAGGGTTCAGGCTCTCGTTTATCGATCGAATCAATCGAACGATGCGCGGCTTGAACGCAAAGAGATAATGAAAGTTAGATGAAAAGAGTTCGGAACTTTGCATCAATGTTATTGCATTCAGAATACACATCCGTCTATGTGCATGCACTTTATTCTTGGAGATACGACGAGCTCGTTTTCCAAACTCGTTTCCAATAATCATAAATATTTCCGAAGAAATTGAGAATAAGCTCCCACCAGACAGAAAATTACTAGCTATTTCCTGTTGTTGCATTTAAAGCAGCGACGAACATAAAACATGAAATCGAAAATATTTTTCCAGCCTACGCGTTTTACATTTGCACGTGAATAAATATTGAACTGAGATCGCAGTAAACTATACCGTGATTAGTTTAATATAGGATCGTTACTTTTCTGCAAATAATTGATGCCATTGCGGACGGATTTACGATATAAATTATTGAGATATGAAAAAATTTAATAAACGCTATAAAATATCCGTGTTTCGACAAATATTTAATCAATTTTTATCCTCTCCATAATTTAATTCCAAAGTAAAATTTAATTTCAAAATAAAATTTAAACATTATCCCATCGCTTATTTATGCTATCAATGTTAAAATCAAAACCCTGAGAAATGAATTTACATCCCTAGCCAAGAGTAAATTACAAATTGTTATAGATAGTTATTTAAAAAGCTACAGTATAATTTTACAAATTAAATTTCTGAGATTTTCAAGGCAGAGGGCGAGTTAGATTAAATTGATAAAAAAGATTAAATAAATTCTCTACTTTTTTTTTATTATAACCATAACACAAACAGAAATTTTTATTTATAATCGTACGCGTTAAATATTCATATGCATATATACATATATATATATATATAGAGAGAGAGATAAACTCTTGCTATATAATTCATACTTACAATTAGATGCTTTTGATATATGGAATCACCAGAAACAGGTTGTCCTATTTTAGAATTGTTAGATAATCGAGCTATATCTGCATTTTTTTTTAATCTGATAAATTAATCTCTATTCTGATTTTAGTACCATTTTTACTCTTATGTATAAAAATATCACAAAGAAAAGAAAAAGAGATATATTTTACACTTACTTTCTTATTCAATGCACATGTATGCAGGTATTCCAAAATGGAAAAGATCTACATTATTATTATTGAAATTTTCCATTTTTAGTATTGCACACGAATTCTATACAATGAGAGCTTCTTTCAGTTTATTCCCAACATTTTATGTTTGAAAATGTTGAAGTAGATTTACAAATGGTTTACTATAATTTTATGTTTCTAATATATCAAGCCTATGCGAGTGATAATCTAAAAATTCAACATGTACCACACAGTTATCGTCATTTATGTAGATACTATGAACTTATCTCGTATATGTGACACACACGCATATGTGACACACACGAATTCTATACAATGAGAGCTTCTTTCAGTCCCAACATTTTATGTTTGAAAATGTTGAAATAGATTTACAAATGGTTTGCTATAATTTTATGTTTCTAATATATCAAGCCTATGCGAGTGATAATCTAAAAATTTAACATGTACCACACAGTTATCGTCATTTATGTAGATTATACTATGAACTTATCTCGTGTATATGTGGTACTTTATTCCCAACATTTTATGTTTGAAAATGTTGAAATATATTTACAAATGGTTTGCTATAATTTTATGTTTCTAATATATCAAAGCCTATGCGAGTGATAATCTAAAAATTCAACATGTACCACACAGTTATCGTCATTTATGTAGATACTATGAACTTATCTCGTGCATATGTGACACACACGAATTCTATACAATAACTGCTTCTTTCATTTTATTCCCAACATTTTATGTTTGAAAATGTTGAAATAGATTTACAAATGGTTTGCTATAATTTTATGGGTATTATAACCATTAAATGTTGTTTTATATTGTATGCAAATCCTATACAGCAAGACGTTTATTTGCAAAAAATAACGGTTAGATTTATTAATCATGGATTATTTGTGAAAAGATTGAAATGGTTCTAACCAACATCAATGCAAAGAGTACGAATACTTTTCAGTGACTTATCGCGAAAAATTATGCGGGCAATCTGTGACATTTAATGAATTCTGCGGCCTTCGGAGGTCGAGCATTGTGCACGCAAAGCAACGAACTTTATCAAGGTTAACTAGTCTGCAAACGAGAAAGCGTACGCGAAAAAAAATTATATTCGTGTTTCTGAGGTCTAACTAGAGGCCTAAGAAAATCGCAAATAATTGGCGATAATAAAAACAAAAATTTTGTGTAAGGACAAAATCGCAAACCAGAAGAAGAGCGCAATGCTTGTTTCATAATTACTTAAATATAAGTAATCAAAACAAAGACAAAAATAGATGCAATGGAAATAGAAGCAGAAACAAGTGCAATTCCCAGTATAAATTGAGTAACAGTAATATTACATTAATGTTATTTCCAACTCAATAATGTCACTGTTACATATATGTGCAGTTATATTGCACTTACATTATTGAATGGAAGATTATAACATTGATGTAATGTTAATATTACTGACTGTGGTATTGATTTAAAAAAGTATGTATTGAATATGGTATTGATTTAACTTTCTCATTTCTGATTATATTAATATTGACTATACATATTGAAATAAATATATTATGAAATAAGTGGTGATCGTGGCGTAAGAGTTGCGCATCTGCTTTCTGTGCCAAAGACCCAGGTTCAAACCCACCCAGAACATATCAAATTTTTAATTGATCACCACCTCTCGGAAAGCAATGGCAAACCACTCAGAGTACCTTTGCCAAGAAAATCACCATGGAGCATCATAGTGATCACTACACATCGTTTACGATGTTGGACTAAGAAGATATTATGAAATACTTGTAGCAAGAATATGTAGTCTTCATTTCGATGAAGATTGTTTCGTACTGGAGAAGACACAACCACGATTGAAAAATACACCAGCCAAGGAAATTGTACCGTTAAAAATGGAATCTATTCCTATCCAAATGTTAATTTTAGAAAAAAAACGAAAAGGAATGATGTCGCAGAGTAAAGAAAATAATAAAAAAATTAAAGTACATTAGGTATTTTCTAGATTTTTAAATATGTTACTATCTTTACATGTGTGTATGTAAATAAAAATTAATAACTTGTTTATATTCTTTCAGAACAAAGTCTTGTTTAGCAACATATGCAGAACTTGTACAATATGCACAAAAGAAACAGCGTTTGTTTTCTGAAGAATGCGGAGAAAGTTTAGAAACAGATGCTGCAAATGTAAAATGAGTCAATAAACTCATTGAAGATCCGTGAGCTTGCTGGATTAAATAGTAATTGGTTTGCATCCAAACAGTACTTAGAAATTCTGTTGGATTGTGTCCAGAAACAATACACTTCAAAAACAAGAAACAATACACACCCACACTAATCAGCAGAGAAATCTTCAATTATAATAGACAGTAAAGACATTATACAAAATTAAAATTAATTTTTTTTCAACATCATGTCGTAAAAACTGAAAATGATTAAACTAGGTTGCAAAGATCATGATTTAAGAGAAATCAAAGCTTTCACCCGTCTAACTTTTCTGCATCTGGTGGAATTCAAACTAACTCAACGGATCCTGTGATGCAACGACTGGATGTGATGGCCGAACAGATTCGCCAGCAACAGGAATCGATGCGCCTGCAGCAGGAACAGATGCAACGTATGTTTACTGCATTAAACCTTAGCAGCGGTGGTGGACATCCACCATACTGCCCCCCTTCAGACTTTCAGGGTGCGTTCATTCAATCATCTCCAGGAGTGTCAGTTCAGATTCGAGGATCTGTCGTTTCTACAGTACCGACTGGTTAAGCTATCAAAATATTAGCGACACAGTTACCAGAATTTGGCGGCACAGAGAACGAAGACGTGGATGTTTGGCTGCAGAATATAGAAAGTCAGAGATACCCTTTACAGCCTGTGCTTTGTAGTCTGTGTGTCCTAAATCATCTACATTTGATCAATTACAACGCAAAATAGACGAACTGTATCGACGAATACAAGAAAAGCCTGGGAAGAAACGCCAAAAAATCGCATCCGACGATTGTCCAAATCGTTACTATAAAAAAGTAAAAGTAACGATGTGATGACATTACAAGTAACGCATTACTTCCCAACCCTGCAAAACGCATAGATGCAACATCCTAACAAAGGATGTTGCATCAATGTGTTCAAATCCCTTTATAATTTGATTGAAAGTTTCTTTATTAACGATGACATACATTTTTTTTAGAAATGGAAATCATAATGAAGCTAGCAACAATGAAAATAATCCAAGATAACACACAGCAATGAAAATCGCTATATTAATTGCAAATTTAGTAAATAGTTTATTGGATTTCAGATTAGCAGGGGGATTACCCCACCCTGAGGCCTCTAGAAATAGGTAAAGTTTGGGAATTTCTTTCATGGGTAATTACTAAATAAAAAGTTTAGACTTTTTCACAAAATATAAGGGCATATTTAAGTTGTGTTTCAATTTTTATAAAGTACAAATGTTGCAAAATGTGGGAGTTATTCAATATTTATAAAAGCTGGTTTTTAAAAACATCGGTTGCTGACCGTCACGCTCGGCAAGGACATGAATATCTAAAATCAAAAATTTTTTTATCATAAACTACAATGTATTATCTTCAATGTACGGTTTTCCGAAAATTATAATAATTATAGAAATGGCTGCAGTTTGAAAAAAAATTTATTTTTTCCTACCCAAAAAAAAGTAACTTTAAACTTTTTAAAAAAATCAAATAATTGAGATATCGAAAAAATCATATGCTACATTGAAGAAAATATTATGTAGATAATTTATATACAAAAAATTAATTAAATAGGATGAGTAGTTCCCGAGATTTCTTGGCGGCCAGGTTGAAAAACATAGTTTCGAGAAAAACGTAAAAGAAGTTTCAAGATAAGATTTTTCTTTGAAATCAAAATTTTTCAAATCCTAACCTTTAGTCAACTATTCCGGGTCCATATAGCAATTAATATGGCAAGGTAGATCTCTAACATTATTTCGATCCACTTTTTGAATAATAAAAGAATTGCTTTAAAAGAAACTCCCCTTTCAGATCCAGTTCGTGAGACCTTTCTATCTGACCAGTCTGTCTATTCACCGCTGTTTCTAACTTTGCCGTTCGAATTTTGATATATCGCTTTGACACAACATTCTACACACTTGAAACTTTAAAAAAATGTAAAAAAATTTCAATTTTTTGTAAGCCGTCAGGATGGGGTACTCCCTTAATCGATGTATATTTAGTTCTAATTACATCCAATTGTAAAAATTAGATAAGTTCTAAAAAAATAAATACAAAAGAATTATATTTAGTATCTTTTATCCCTTATCGCGTTTTATCCTTATTGCCTTTTACCATTGCGCTTTTATTTTTTGCATAAAATACTATGTAAGATCGTGAAAAGTTCCAATAATTATCGGAGTTTCGAATCAATCATTGCAATTTTTCCAATAATCTAGTTAAAATAACGTATATAAAAGTAAATTTTGGATTGATTAAAAGCTTAAATTAATTTTAGCAAAATTTCATTTTTCTGATGTGACTTGAAAGTAAAAAGATGTTTCTAATATATCAAGCCTATGCAAGTGATAATCTAAAAATTCAACATGTACCAGACAGTTATCGTCATTTATGTAGATACTATGAACTTATCTCGTGCATATGTGAAATATTTCACATTCCACCATGAGCAACAGAATGCATGTATCAAGACTTTAAAAACACAAAAGCAAAGAATCCTACGCGCAATGAATTTTGACAGTATCGCTGGGTTACCGCAGCACGGTAATGGCAGCTTTCCGCGACCGATTTCTATCATCGCCCTTGAGAAACGGTCCTGACTTCTCGCGACCGACATTTCGGATTACGTCACTGCAGTAAAAGCGAACGATGCGTCAATGAAGTGTTCGACACATGCAGAGACTACCGTCGGGATTGCGTCAAATGTTTACGAATAGCTTCCACTTGGGGTGATATGCCGTACCGCGCGTATCGCTCCGCGAAACAAACGACACGAATCCTCGCGCGACAGGGATATATCACAACTTGTAGGTACACCGTTTCATGAAAATCTTTCCGTCATGTTTCGCAGACAAAGTAAGTTGCGAACGAAGCAATGCGTGCCTCTCGAACACTGACGTGAGGCGGGGATAGCACGGGAGAATGATTCCCAGAACAGGACTATTTCGAGAGTGCTTTCCGAGTGCCAGGACATTCCAAAAATGATCGTTAGCACAACAACAATAGTTTCTAAAAGCGCGTTCTGAAGACCAAACTATTCTGACGATACGTACATGATAACATTAACGACAGTATTAGCCGACAGACGCAAATATGTCCCGAAAATACTCTTGTTTAGGGGAAGAATTCCCAGAATATTCCAAATGCAAGCCTGTTTTCCAGGAAAACGAGAATATCCCGACAGTGTTCTCGTAGATCGCATTGCTTCTGCGAATTTGCAGCGTGCGTGTGATGTTTCATTAAGCGCTGAAACTAGCGCAGGAGCAAAACAATCCAGTACAAATAAGTCTGCGCAAATTTATATGGCGGGTCTAAACAGACTCGTTACGCAAGGCGGAACAAACGTGCACGCTGAAAGTCAGATTACGAATGCGAGCCTAATCTTTTGTCCACACAATCCGTTTCCGCGCGTACGTTACGTTCTGCGACTCGCGAATTCGATGCTACCAGCCGGCAGGCGATGCTAGAGACCCTATAATAAGAGTCAGGACATGTAACAGCCACTTTTGATTGGTCCGCCAGTTTTGTCAAAAACAAGAGAAACAGAAAGAGAAAGAGATAGGGAGAAAGAGAAAGCGATAGTGAATGTATATCCTTCTCTTTCGCAGGATTTTGACAAAACCGCGACGTGTCCTGACTCTTATTATAGGGTCTCTAGGCGATGCTCCATTTGCGCGCCGTGCGGCGACGGCGATGCAGCGATGCATCTACGTTGTCTCGAGGCGAATTGATCATTTAATACGCCGGTCGTAACTTTTATGAGCGCGGTTAAGCACGGGCACGCTGTGCCACTCATACCGTTAAGATTGTTATCTTGCCGCCGAGAACGATTCTGCCCGCGCAATATCGCCGTCAATCGCGCGTTTCCCCGCTCTAATTGACAACAAATGCTTCTGTCTGCCCTCCTCTTAGCGCCGAAGCGCCCGGAGACCTGTTCCAAGTATCTAATAAAAAGGATCTCGTAATCAAATATCAAAGATATATAAGTTCCCGATTATTTACGATGCCATCACAGCTGCATTGTTGCCAACGAGCATTACAGAATATTATTGTAATGCTTATATTATTCTTTCTTTCCTTGCACCCTCGGTGCAAGGTTTAAATCTAATGTTGTTTTTCCTACATCTTGAAATATTTATGACCGAGATTCTAAAATAAAATTTAGGCGGATCCGTGCGAATTTGGCGCCCCTGATTTCGCCGAACGGGTCAGTCGACCAGGAACGTGGTTCGCATTTAATCAGTATTGTAAAACAATTGGAGCAATTATCGTACGCCTCGAGTAAGGGAGGCGGAGCAATGAGTTATCGATGCGAGCTCAAAAGTAATTAGCCGTGCCTTTGTCGCAAAGAGCAACTTGATCGAGATAGAAAGGATAGATACGATCAAAAGCGGATCCGGGCGATTCGCGAAGCAGGAGAAATGTGGGCGAGAGACAAATTTTACGCGGCACAAAAATGTCACGCCGCTTCTTTATTATTGCGCGAACGCTTCGAGCTGTTTGGCGAAGCTAACGGCGCACGCCCATCGATTATCGATGGAGGCTTCTGTGAGAAGAAAAGGACAAAGGTAATTCAAATTGCGGCTACGCTCGACAACGAAAGTCGTGATAGACGGGTAAATTTCCATGCTACCTACGATTGTATCCGGGCTTATTATAGAATAGGGCGAAATCGAGCATCCTTTTAACTTCCAATTCTGTGTAAGAAAATTGAATTTTCGCATTCTTCTCTTCGGAAAAAGAAGTGTAAAAGCGAAATTTCGCGTATTATGGAGCCGTCATCATTTAAAAAAATATGCTGACAAGATATCGTTTACGAATTTATTATCTTCAGCATAAAATGTCCTTATTAAATATCCTTAGATTAAATTTCTGTCGTGCTAAAGTCCACGATTAAAATAAACTGCGTGACAAGGTTCCGTTATCTGTTTAGATCTTTAAAGCTTGATTCACTGAAACTCTTTCGTTTTCAACGCCAAGTAACACGCTAGTTTCCCTAATTCATTTTTTAATATCTATAGTCGAAGGAACATGAAATAATTCTGAAACACCCTATACAGGGTGTAACAAAAAGATGGGGACCAACTTGTGCTTGTAGGGGGGGATTGATATAAGTAATTTGAGTATAGGAATGCATGTCCGCTGAAGCCTCGTTTCCGTGCTACACGGCTGTGAAGTTGCCTAAATTTCCTGTGTAGG
>NJRQ01000642.1:60648-76345 GCA_003063805.1 Aphaenogaster ashmeadi
AAATTTTTTACTATCTCTTACCGAAAAGGTACTTTACCTACACAGGAAATTTAGGCAACTTCACAGCCGTGTAGCACGGAAACGAGGCTTCAGCGGACATGAATTCCTATACTCAAATTACTTATATCAATCCCCTCTACAAGCACACAAAGTTGGTCCACATCTTTTTGTTACACCCTGTATAATCGCGCAAGCGCTTCTCTCTCACGACATCTTCCCCTTACGTCGCCAAATCGTTAGAAACTCGTAAACGTTCGTTCGCGAAGTCAAGGTCAGTTGGACGACAAGAATAACGAGCATTTTATCTGATCGGTTGTCATAAATTTTCAACGAATCTCGGAAAAAGTATAGCGAAAACGAGATTTCGTGCACTATAGGACCGAAAAGCGCCATCGTCCTAAAAAAAATTGCATTTTCCTCTGTAACTCGAACTCGGAATCAGCGGAGCGTTCCCGTCCCTGAGGAATCGACTAATCACTGCAAAACCTCATTACACGAACGACTAGCTCACACAAATTTAGTTCATTTCAAACTTAATTTTTGTTGACTCTGGCGAAAAAGAAACTATGGATAATAAAAATCAAAACGATTGGTCAAGTAATGGTTCCACACATACAACTGCATTTCTTTAGAGAATATTTCCAAAGAAAAATTTTCTATGTCATCGAAGTTCGCCAAGAAATCGTTCGAAGTCCAACTGTTGCTATATCCTTATCTGACGACTGGAAAAGATTCTGGTGTAGAAACGAAAAACAAAGTAACAAGGCAACCTTTCTGCGAAATGATCTGATGTTTGAGGAGTTAGACAGTGGAGCATTCTCTTGTCATATCGAATACATGATCGACAAAGAATTTCTTCCCCTCGTAAATTGCGAATAAGAACAGCGGACTACTGTTGACAAGGCAAATGCAATCAAATATATATCAAAAGAGATATTTCGTCGTACTATAATTATGTTTATTTGTTATGATTACGAGATTGGCATCATTTATGTGAGATTGACGTCAAGGTACACTGAGAGACACAAAAAAGAGGAATTTATTAAATTATATTAAGAGGAAGAACTTCGTGTACTATTTATCCATCAATTTACCCTTATCTCAGATCAGAGACAAGGATAATTTAGAAATACAACTGAAGCATATAGAAATTATTATTCAGATGTCTCTCATTAGCTATTATTTTGACGAGATTACTCAAGCTTAATCATGTACATTACGCAATCCTATTTCTTTTTAGAGCAGCTTTGTCGATCCAACACGTGATTAGCATATACTCTTAATCAATATGTAAAAGTTGAGTGGGATTTATCAGAAAATCTAAAACTTGAATCATATAGAGAGGATAATAGGAAGATACTATCTAGAAAATCGACAGCCAATCTTTTAGGATGACATAGAGCCGTCTTAAACGGAATTAATAGACAGTACCGCTAAATAGTAATGCTGACGCAGTATAAAAGTACAAAAGGCGCTCGTGCTCCATAATTACGCGATATTATGCGTGCCGACCAGCGAGAGATTTACGTGTGAAAGCCTCGTTATAAAATCATTTCCCTTTCGCGTCTACATTTCTCGCGTAACTGCACGTAACGCGAGCAGCGTGTAAATCTTCGGTAAGAACGTGGGGAACAAAGTCGCTGGCACATTTTTACGCCATAGAAAATAAATCAAATTGAAGTATGATAGACAAGTACACTAGGTCTATTAATTAGAGGTAAATAATATTAATGAATAAAATCATCATAGTAACCAATAATAACAGATAATATATTTATAATAAATCTATAAAAATAATATATATTGATAATACAAATAATAATAATTGTCGGTGTATGTGTGTGTTACGTGTGAAAGAGATTCGTCTCTGAGAAATCTAATTACCTAATCTAATCTTAAAATTACAATCAGTGTTCATAATATACATTTTCACATATTATTCACGATGACTCTTATATGACTCTTATTATATGACTCTTTAACTCTTTCGTACTTCAGGAATTATTAGAAAAAGTATTTCTTAGTTCTCGTTCCAATGATTAGTAAATCGTGACAAAATTAATATTTGTCGAGCCTTCTTGGTTTGTTCATCTGTCGCGGACGAGTATTATTTTGTCGACGTCAAGTTTTTCTTATGTGGCGAGAAGAAAGCGACATCCGAGCACGGAGGACGACGATGAGAAGGAACGATAGAGGGTTAAATGACGTAAAGCATAACATGAAGAACGCCCTGACCCATTAAATTTCCGTTGTCCAGAAAAAGTCAACGGGCCTCCAATGAACGCGCGACATGTATCTAGGAATTGCGCGTTAATACAAAGAACCTAAAAGAAGCAATGGTTCTGGAAGGAGAAAAGAGAATTCGAACTGAGAGAAGGACCTCCCGAATAATCGGCTTGAAAATCAAACTCGCTCGTCTGCGCTCGTCTCCCTATGAATTAGATTATACGGTTCAATTTTAATTTCGGCTTCTCGAACGAATAATTGAGAGAACGAAGCCCCGGAGGAAACTGTAAAAAAAAACGATATTTAATTTTAATATGTAAAAGTCGTCGACGTTCTTTCATTAATCAGAGTGCGAATTTAATCCCTCCCCTATTTATTTTTGATATCGATTATCGCGAGACAAGATTATATTAACAAAATAAATAATTCGAGGTCAGAATACATAAGTTGAGATAATTTATTTAAAAAATAATTATATAAATATTTTTCCAAACACTCGAAATTCCGAGTGATCGTCTTATAAATTACCTTCATCAATCCTCTCTTTAAATTACAATGATCTGCGACGATTCCGCGCCGGGCATCGAAAATACGGTATTTAACGTTAACTACTTCTCGAATTATCTCGGACAACTGTTTACTCCGAAAGATTTAACGTCGTAGGCGCGATGCGCATCTGACGATTGCCTCGTTAAATGTGCAAAGGCAGATGCGCGAATTTTCGAGGCGACGTATTTATACGCGCCTTCGGCGTCGGGCCCCGGGATTGGATCGCGACGGAGAAGAGACTTATTATGAGACGAGGCGATTACGCAAGCGAGCGCAACTTCATCGCAATGACGAGAGAAACGAGGAGAGAGATCCGGATGGAAATGAAGCGAGGTCTAAATAGCACGCGTTCCATCGCGCTATTAATTACGTATCGAGTTACGTCGGTTTCCCGAGGCGTTGTCGACCGCTCGCGCTAATGACGAATTTGGAGTAATGACCGGCGTGATGAACTTCTCAGAAAATTCATAACTGAAAATAAACGTAGATCGCGATGAGATTGAGCACAAGGACTCGCAAATAAAGGTTCTTCCATTTGGAAAGACTTTCTTTTCGCCCTTGGAAAGACTTCAAAAATCTTTTACCATGGTTGTAAATTTAAGTAAATATGACGTTATAAAGTTCGCACAATGTTTTTCCTCGTGTGGCCTCGCTTATTGTTGCTTTGCCAGAATTTTGTCAAAATATAAGGGAAGGTCGCTTGCACTCCATCATATACAACGACGTTCCTTTTCAACATCGATCTCAATTAACATAGGCAATTCGCTATATATGAATAATTTACGTTTTTATGGATAAATTTTTTCCACGAGCGCAAGAGCGACGCAACTTTTTAGCAAACAATTAATACGCAGCCTCGAAGACGCCAAGAATGATGGAGTGCATATAGTGGAAACGCGGGTCGATCGTGTTTACGAAAAGGTTCTCTCTCGTGAGAGCGAAAAGAAATTACGAAGAACCCGCGAAACGAGGGAGGACGGGGAGGGAAACACTTTTCTACTCGCGCAATTTAATCCGGGCGCGGCGAGAGAAGACGGGGCGAGCGAGATTGAACGGATCAATGCGGAAGAGAGGCGTTTTCGAAGTGGGACGACGGCGACATAGCGTAAAGCGGCGACGCAGAATCCGCGTTCACCAAGCCGCATTCTGGTGAACGTCGTGGCGCTCTATAATAACCGATCAGCGTCGTGGAGTCGCGTGACGACACGCATACGAGACCTTCGCTGCATTTTCCTTGTGTTTATTTTCTCCTTTTAGAATACCGCGGAATATACGATACGGACCCAAGTCACGACGAGGAAAAATTGTCGCGCGAACATTCGACAAACACCGTAATTTGAGGAAACCGCTTAAATTAACTCGTTCGTTGCGATACTGCATGTCGAATGATCGCTTCATGTTCCAGAGTTAAATAATGTGAAATTTGGAAAGCGATGATTTTACTTGAAAATATTCCTTGTACTATATGGATTCATAGAGAAAGCAGGTTAAGACACTGCGGTATAACTCTCGTATTAACTCGTATTAACTTAAACCGAAACATACAAGAGATATTTTTGATTAGAAATACAGTGGTACAAATGTAAAAAAGTATTCGTACACTAGGAATTTCCACAGGAAATAGTTTATCTTATTGTTTTGGAGTATGAAATGTTATAATTTATAAGTTTTGTCTTTAAGATATTATTAAGACAGAAAGACTTTATAATATGAAAAAATGATTATTTGTTTATTATTTATTATCACACAGAAATAAAATATTTTCTATGAAAATTCCTAGTGTACACTGAGAAAAAGAATTGGTTGTACGGACTAAATTTGTATAGTTGTTGATCCAATGGTTGATTCAACAATTATTAAGTTGCATTAAAAAAGGTATAGTTCATTCATGTCAACCATCAAAAATTTTTAATCAAGAATTAGTTAATTCAACTAATGTTCAGTTAAACCAACTAATGTTTAGTTGAACGTATCGGACTAAATATTTTAGTTGGATAAAACACATTTTGCGTTTTTTAACAAACTTTTTTCTCAGTGTACGAATACTTTTTACACCCAGTGTATGTTGCCCCTGAGATTTCTCGGCGCATTTTCTTACTATTCTTTGAAATATCCGATGTAAAAATAATTTTGTTAACATCTGCTAATAAGTTACAAATATAAGAAAACATACTAATTATATATACCTAATGTATGAATTTTTAGTGGAGGCTAATGTTTCGATTTAAGGATTGTGGAACCTGATCTTGTCATGTTTCGCGTCTACATCATTCTCAGTGCCGCAATTTAAGAAACGCTCAATGTCTCCACGAGTCGCGACGACTAGAGATACGGAGACGCAATAAAGCAACAAAGAGACGAAGTATAATAAAGGCGCCACATGCCGGTGCACGTGCCGGATGCAATTTAGAACGGCGGGCGAACTTCAACGAGACGTTTCTCTCGATAACTGGCGAATATCTGCATGGACACGCGCGTTATGCGTACGTACGTGTATGCGCATGTATATGTATGCGTGCGTGCGTGCGTGCGTGCGGCCGATTGCGTAACGACCGATCGCTGCGGGATCGAGGAATAAACTACGTATATAAATAGGACGACACTTGTACATCTGTGTGTGATACGAAGAACACTGAATTAAAAGTAATATAATTGCGGGGATAATATACAACGGGGTCGGGGAAATCCGCAGGTACACGTGTGTTGTCCCTGTGTGCCTACCTTCGTGTTCCTCTCGGTGCGTGTCGACGTACACGCGTACATCCTTCGGGCGATTATGAGACGATTAAGCACCAAGTTACACCGACGGACAGCCGGTTCGTCCTACGTGACGATTAACCGGGCATTCCTATCAATTAGTCGTCCCTTTCCGGATTAAAGTCCTAGCTATGATATAGACAGAGAAAGAGAGAAAGGGGAGACAGAGAAGGAGATGTCCGGCGGTTTCAACAACCTCAGTTAAATCTAATCGCAGGTTCTCCGTTATTGGCTCGATGCATATTCACGTCACGCGTTTAATGCTAACCGGATCCTCGGTCATCCTCGTCTCAACACCGAACACCTTCTCCAAATATTAGACGCAAACGACACTTAGAAACTGGAGTGTCGCGTTTGGTGTTAAATGTGAGGCAAGGATACGATAATTGTTATTCCTAAAAAAAGGATCCAAAAGCCAGAGTTAACTTAAGGTTGGTCGAAACCGGGTCTGAGATAAATAGGAGCCGCCGTCGGTGCAACATCGGGCTTAAGCTAGAAACGCGAAGATATTCAGGGGAGAATCGCTCTAAAGGAACCACACCGCAGTGAACACGACGATATACGAACTATTCTGTTACCTATCGCTAATATTTACACGAAACGCTTGCGCTCGCGCAAGCCTGCGCGAGCCGCGTACGTCGATTAAAGCTTCCCGCAGGTGCAACAAACCCCCCTGCCGTCGGGGCCAATTGGAAAACAGGAGACGAAACGTGGGTCGACTAATTGTAAATTGGACACGCAGTGAAATATCTTGCAACGAAACCGCGAGCGCATCGCGACAGCTCGATTGTTTAATATAGCGCGAGAAATATGCGCGTCGTAAACGTAAAGGACAATTCGAGAAATTATTATGCAGCTGCGTTTTGCTGCATCACTTTATTATGCGGAATCAGAGCAGTTTAACCTTTCAGGAATTGTTTACTTCATGCACGGAGTACACACAGTGATATGTTATTGAGGACTATAGCTTCGCTCCTTATACGACGAGATAAACTAAACGTGTTCTTGGATCACGCACAAACACGTGTATTGGAAGATACGAGAATGTATAAAACTTGCCTGTATCGTCTATTAAATTAAATATAGAATTTACAATTGCAGATCATAGGGAATGATATTCCCCGTCGATCTTCAAACCACCGATGGCCATGTACTCCATACGCTGCGCGATCGACGGAAGGCCAAGTTCGCGATCGCGATAAGATTATTTTTGCATGAGAAATGGACACTCATTTTTTATCGTATTGTAATGTACGCGCCTGACGTGCCTACGCTGTTATTGACATAGCCCTTAATATCGCAAGCCGCCGATCGATATCGCATTATCTATTCGGAAACAAATGGCCGAGATACCTTGCCAAGAAAGAACAACAAAGGTTCTTATCAAACATAGGAACGACGATAATTCGCTCTGTCGTATCCTCCCTGTCGTAATGTCGACAATAAAACATTAACACGATCGTGATCGTAATCGTCTGACAAAAATTATTGCTCGCTTCGCGACTAAAATGCCGATAACCGTGAAACTCTTCTGAAAGCTATTTTCACCTACACGCGGGCGATTCGAATGTATCGTTAATCAAAATTCTGCGCGTCGTCGCGCTGAAATACCAGCTAATACTGATGATAAAAAAATTTTCGGGGGAAATACCGTTATTCGGATTACAAAAAAAAAAGATACCAATATATTGATAATGAAATTCTTCCGAGAATATTTGCCGGAAAAGGGGACAGATGTAGGACAAATGGTGCTCGATTATTTTTCACGATCGATACGTTCGCA
Source organism: Aphaenogaster ashmeadi (assembly GCA_003063805.1). Taxonomy (NCBI): domain Eukaryota; kingdom Metazoa; phylum Arthropoda; class Insecta; order Hymenoptera; family Formicidae; genus Aphaenogaster; species Aphaenogaster ashmeadi. The sequence continues at coordinate 67,964 of NJRQ01000642.1, forward strand.
AGTCGATGCGATCGACGACACAAATTTCTAAGCAATGGCTCGACTCAAATATTCTAATCAATACTCTTCGTGGTTATCTTCTCTGCATCTCCGGCAATAGCGATATCTTTTATAAGATCCGATAGCGAATGATGACTGATAACGGCTATCAAGAATACACACGTGCGAGGTAATAATCGGACCTCTGACGAAAATCGTGGAGATCATTTGCGGTGATATTTGTGCAACTCAAACAACATCCGCTTGTATATATTCCCTGCTCCGAAATCCATGTAATCACGATTTTTATGGCAAAATTAGTCTTCCGCATATGGCATCTAAGTTTCGGCGAAGTTATTTATGGCTCGGCTTCGTCTGACGTTAATAAAGGATATCTCGACGTCTCATCTTCTGCTTTACACGTTTTATCAAATTTTCGAGACAGAAAATTACGCGCGGTATAATCGTGTCTGTCCAGAAAGAGACGGATAACCACTCTAACTTGGAATATCAATATTGAACTTGAATTAATCGTCGGAAAAAGATCAAAAGTAATACATTGCAATATCATCTAAATCGAATAAAGAAAGGGAACGAGAAATTTATCATGGAGAAGAAAAGCAAAGAGAAGAAAAGAAAAGTTAAATTGCAACAGTGCGGTATTTGAAATATATTGATCTCTATTCCGTGTTATGTGGAAAAAATCTAAATTCTCGCTAGATTCCGATAGGCGAGATAAGTATAGTTTCATAAGAGAGCAGTAGCAATACGAATTAACGGTACTACGTTTTATGCGAGGGGTAAACCGCTGAGGGCATTGCGGTGTACAGATTTGGGGCATTAGTGGGCATTATTAGGGCACATTAGTGGGCATTACATAAAAAATTCACTAGTAATGCCCAAAAATTGTGTACTTTTAGTGTACTTTTGTGTACTTAGTAATGCCCAATTTGGGCATTACTAGGCATTGGTGTACACAATTTTGGTCAGCGGTTTACCCCTCGGTTTTATGTGATAGAAAAGGCAAGTCGATGTCTGTCGCGGATCGAAGAAAACGCGGTAGCAAATTACTTGAAGATTCTTGAGATAGTTATTGACGGAGCGATTGATATCTTGGAAATACAAGCACTCTCGATGAGTCAGAAGATAATCACGATATTGAAAAAAATGGGGAATGCTCGATTCGACGAATCGGACTAGCAAAACACGGAGCTTTATCTGAAGAAATGCCATACGTTCGGATATAGGACACTTGTATTCTTCTGAATCAGAAAATAAACATGAACTGTTCTTAATTCGGAGTTAAATCTGGATATCAAATCCGTTCATCACAAATAAAATTTTACTGCCAAGAAACCTGAGAATGCATTTATAAATTACATATAGTCATAATCTATTCTGAAATAAATAAAGTTACAGGTCTCGAATCATTTGTAATCAGAATATAACGTAATCTGTTTGAATCAACTAAAATACGAATATTAAAAGATGTGTCCAGAATTCCATAACACACGATTGTCGCGAATTGATGTAATTAGGACGAGCGACGAGCTCTCATTACTTTGAAATGAAGAACTGAGAACAGAATTGAGAATAATATAGATATCTGAGTCAAAAAACAGAAAAAGAGAAAAAGTACGAAAAGAGAAAGATTTGAGAAGCCTGTTACCGAAGCAAATAATTTGTATCCATTTATCGCGGCCGTTACACTGCTCGAATAATAAATGCAGCTAGCGATGGTATTTCGTAGAATTTCTTGTCTCAAGTGGCTTAGCTCTGTTATGCTTAGCGCTTCAATTTCTTCGGCATGTGTACGTGCAATACATACATGTATGCCTAATACATATGTACATGCGAGCGCAATTGCATACCGCGGCCAAGATCTCGTTATCCCAAAATCTCGTCACGAAGCCGCGCCAAGTACTTCGCCTATTTTGTGTGTTGCGAGTCGCACCAACCGCTCTACCGCCGTTTCCTCCCTCATTCCAATTCCTCCGTAACATCGCGGCGTGTGCAAACGAACGAACGACGTGTGCATTCGCGTATAAAGGTAGCAATGAAGATATATGCGCCTCGTGCCGTGGTATAAGTAGAGGATGATGACGAGCCCCCGTCTTTGATCTATCGTTACTCGCGAAATTACACTCGCACGTGCAACGAGTGCGCCGTCTGTCATTCCGTATTCCGCATCGCTATTAACTGGAGATTGCGAAGATTCACGATGTATCCTATCGCGTCGATCAGCTCTCATGACCTAATGATTTCCCGGCGAAATTCCGTTCTCGTTTAACGCCCGGAAGGATGCCGGCGACATTGACACTCATCGTTGAACGCAACGCAAGCCTTCAAAGTCGCACTTAGGTGATCGGATAATTTATTCCAACATGAGATTCATATTATATTATGACCCTTTTTCAGTATAACGCAAAAATTTGACACGTTGCGTAGGCTACATCATCTGACAAAACCGGTTCGTTCGTTCGGCTAAACGGGGCGCTTTGAAAACTTGCAGACGCGCGATATTGTAAAGTTCGTACTCGACTCATCGCGAATGCTAAAAGGATAGAAAAGTTTCGTAACGTCAACTTACGTGCCGCATTTCCTCCGCATTGTCCGCGCGCGTGTTAGCCCATCGCCGCTGAATCGATACCCGGCCAGCCACGTCGCGCTTCTGGCGTGTGCCCAATCCAATTCTGAACGACCGTTTTACTCATTAACGAAACTTCGTCTATCGACGATGTCCACGTCAACGCGGGCGAAGGTGTTTTAGTCTCGAAAGCCGATCGCTCTCGGCTCGATCTTCCCGAAAGAGAGAGAGAGATGATCGTTCGCGCGATTTTTTTTTACGCCAATGTGCTTCGTTACCGCGATGTTTATTAATTCGCCTCCGGTTTAGTACATTTTACCATGTCCTACATTCTCCCGCGCCCTTCCGTCTCGTTCTATCGCGTTCATGCCGTTGAGATCATTAGTCAGAGTTATGTTTGTTTTCCTTTCGTTTTACGCGAGTGGTTGTGAGACGAGTCTTTAAGAGTTCAAAGGTGCTAGTACGAAGACATCCACATTAAGACGATGTCGACGGTACTGTTGTAACACAGTTCGGTTTTACGAGGCAACTGTTAGCAACCTAAACTGTTCGCAGCTTAATAGCCTCATTCCTCCTAATATTGGTGTTGTAATAAAGATATCCTTATATATGCTCATGGTAAGACTGGAATACGGTAGATATCATCGCCCCGCGAGCCCCCCTTCCTTCGCATACAACGATTCGAGATGACGGGTACCTCTGTACGTGTACGTTTCGTTACTCGGTCTACGTTGGAGAATTAGACACTTAATCTTCCGGTGTATAACGCAGATAACAGGAAACACGTCGGGACGATGCAAAGGATTAAAACCGTTCTGCGCAGCGTGCGGATGCAACGAGTTTCGACGATGACGAGCGTACATATAGATATCTGGCCTGTCTTGCGTGTAACATGTGTCGAGAAATATTCCTCACGCGAATTTCATCGCGGATAAAGTAGCCACGTGTCTCCTCCAATTGGCCCGTCATCGGCGATTGATGGAAAACGCGTGTTTCATATATAAACATTATTTCAGATTATCGTATTTATATGTTTATTGTGTGTCTGTGTATGTGTACGTGATTGTGTTTGGATGCGTGTGTGTGACGACTAGTTGTACAAATATGGATCATACTCACGATAGTATGCGGATCGTACTTTCTTTCCCTTTCTTTCTTTCTTTCTTTCTTTCTCTCTCTCTCTCTCTCTCTCTTTCTCTCTCTCTCTCTCTATCTCACACACAATCTCTCACGACGAATAAAGAAGATAGAGACAAATAGACAACGAACGATGTACGATATGACTCGCTTCGCAGTACGGTATTTCCTTCCGAGTGTTGTGTGTGTAACGCGAGAGAAAACCGAGGGGGTAAACGAGTGATGGGGAGGAGGGGGTGCTTACTCTTACCGAAGAGTTGGAGAAGACACCGGGGGAGACGACGCTGCGCGTATGGGGGGAGAGAGGGGAGGAAACGGGCGAGGGAACGGAGGAGATAGGAAACGTCGTTTGCAAAGACAACGAGAGACTATATGTACAAGGTAACTTCGGTACGGTGACATTTCCGACGCTGATAACAGTTAATCATTGGGAACAAACTTTACACACGGCCTCCTCCGTAAACCGGATCATAAAGCTATCTTCAATGGATGGCGGGGGACGCGGAGGGTGGGGGTGGGAGAGGGAGGGGAGGGGGATAGAAGGACACAAGAGTGGCGAACGGATACACACACACACACACACACACACACACACACACACACACACACACACACACATATATATATATATGTGTATATATATATATATATAGTATACAGTCGTTCTTATTACGTTAATGAATCGATTAACCGGCTAAAAAAAAGAGATTTCTTCATGTAAAAAGTGATGCTGGCGTGTGACGTCTACTACATACGTAACAACCAAAAATTATGTGTGTATATAATTTTTGGACGCTTGAACGCCAGCGTGTAAACGTCCCATATCAACCGTTTCGCGTTTTTCTCTCTTCCTTCTTTCTCTCTCATGTCTAGCGAGTTCGGTCGCGAGACGTAACGAAACGCACGAATTACCACGTGCCGTTTCGTATACTTCTCTCTACTCCCTTTCTATCTCTTTCTCTCTTCCTCTAGAACAACACACTCTTCCTTCTAGTATCGCTCGCGAGAAACCCCAAAAAAACTTCACGCCGTTTCGCCTAATCAAGAGCTTTCGTTAAACGCGGATGCGCGCGCGCGCTGACACACACAGATGCATCCTTCTCTCTTTCACTCTTTCTCTTCCGCTCTTTTACTCTCTTTCGCTCGCTCTTTCTCTCTTTTTCTCGCAAAAAAAGCGAATCACCAACGTGACGACGGCGATGACGAAGGAGCGCCGTGCCGCGTCGGCACGACGATGAGGCGCGACCGCGACGTCGCATACACGACGTGCGTATCCACCTCCTGTTGCGAGCAACTTGCCGAACCGGCGCAGCGTTCAAAATTCGGCGAACTCCTTGGCGCACTTCTCTGTCAGCGAAATCCTCAGGGTCTCCTCCTCGTAATCGTCGAAATTGCTGGTGTCGCCTGGTCCCTTGCAGCGCGGTATGAACGGCGCCTCTATTCGCTTCTGGAAGACGGCTATCCAGTCGGTGCTGGCGAACCACTTGTGGCCCTTGATGTCGTTGACGCCCGCCTTGAGGTTGCCGTACCTCTTGGTGAGGTCGACCTGCAGCAGATTGCGCAGTAGATCCTTGAGGTCGGAGCCGAAGTGAGATGGGAAGCGCGGCTTGCCGCTCACGATCTTCTCGTAGATCTGGATCGGCTGATCGGCGAAGAATGGCGGATAGCCAGCGGCCATCTCGTAGACCAGCACGCCCAGTGCCCACCAGTCCACCGCCTTGTTGTAGCCCTTGCTGAGGATGATCTCGGGCGCCAGGTACTCCGGCGTGCCGCACAGGGTCCACGTCCGACCCTGCACTCTCTTGGCGAAGCCGAAATCGGTGACCTTTAGGTAACCCTGCGAGTCGATCAGCAGGTTCTCCGGCTTCAGGTCTCGGTAGATCAGGTCGAGGTAGTGCAGGTACTCGAACGCGAGCACGATCTGAGCCGCGTAGAAACGCGAGTGCGGCTCCGAGAAGCGGCCGACCTTGCGCAGGTGGCTGAACATCTCGCCGCCGGGTACGTACTCCAGCACCATGTACAGGTAAGAGTTGTCCTTGAAGTGAAAGCGCAACGATACGAGGAATGGAAAACTGATCGCCTGCAGTATCCTCTTCTCGTTGAGCGTGTGCTCGACCTGTTTCAGCTTGACGACCTTTTGCTTATCGAGTATCTTCATGGCGTAGTACTCCTTAGTGGGCTTATGCTGGACAATCATCACGCGACCGAACGAGCCTGTGCCCAGGGTCTTGATGCGCTCAAAGTCGTCCAGCCCGGCGGTGTTGGTCGGATTCTTCTTCCATTTGTCCTCGAACTCCTTCTTCGCCTTGTCGAGGAACTCCTTGACGCTCTCGGCGGCGTCGACCTTCTTGTTGGCGGTCGCGGCATTGTTGCCCATCTTAGCTGCCGCACTGGTGCCCGAGTCTGCCAGGGCAGCTCCACGGGACTTGAAGTAATCCAGAGGACTGCTACGTCTTCGTCGGCGTACGTCCGCGTCCGCAGCCGCCGATGAGCCTGCCAGGGCTCCGCCGAGCTCCGGTCTTCTCAGAATTTTTGCCACCTTCTAACACGCGCTGCCGATGTGGCCCAGACGTCTCTTCGTCGCGTCTCGCGGCTCGCGCGAAACCGCACCGACAACAATAACGACAACGACGACGAGTCTTCCCTTATCCCCGTTATTGTCCCCGTTCTCAGAGACCGGGTCAGACTTTGGCCCACGGGGGGAAAACCGTGCGCGGGGAACGCGACGACGACCTCGCGCGGCACACGGGGCACCGTCGGAAAGGTAGACCGAGATCGTGCACGGGGAAGAGAGACAGAGACGGGTTAAGTACAACACGCACACTCGCGCGAGTATTATCACACGGTAGAAAAACAGGCCACACACAACACACACACGCAGGGGGTAGAAGCGCGCGCGCGAGCGCGACGCGAGAGCGGCACCCTCCCGGCGCAACTCCGGAGTCCGCTCGCTCTCTTTCCTCTCTCGCTGTCCCTCTCTCTCTCTCTCTCTCTCTCTTTCTCTCTCTCTCTCTCTCCTACGGCTTCCTTCCCTGCTGTCGCCGAGTATATTCCTCCCGGCGAACGTCACCACACTCCGCGAACGGCGCTCGCCCACATCAAGCGAGAGCGAGTGAGAGTCAGAGAGAGGGGGGAGGGAGGCGAGGGAGAGATTCCTCCTCCTCCTCCGTCGTCGTCCTTCGGCGAGAGGCAGCCGACTCCCGGAGATTTGGCGCGTCGGAAAAAAATGGGTCAGCAGCGATCCTCGTCCGCGGCTCGCGCCATTTTCTCTGTCAATTGTACCAGTCCGTCGTCGTTGTTCGGCGGCGGCGACGGCGGCGGGGTGCCGTTTCTCTCTCTCTTTCTCTCGCCCTTTCTCTCGCGCAAAACACACGGTCCGTCCGTCGGGCCCTCGAGTCCGTCTATACGGCCCGCTCCGTTTCGGCCACCGCGATCAAGTATATCTCGCCCTCCTGCCCCCGTGTCCCGTGGCCGACACCAACAAAGTCACACAGCACCAGGTCTCACTGATCGTCGCGCGCAGAGGCCAGCGCAGAGCTCGCTTGCACGCGAGAACGGCACGAAGGAACGACGTGGAGCGAATTCGCACACTTGCTCCGAATTTACGTGACGCGACGGCAGCGGCTTAACGGCGGCTTACTCCGACGTCCTGACCGACCGAACCGTTTGCTCGTTTGTACTAACCAGTCCCCGCGGTTATGTCCCCCCTCGTGACGTTCGCGAAGCAAGTAGCGAGACCGAGACGAGAGAAGGAGACGTCTCGCCGTACGAGGAAGCTACTCGCGGCGCGCACCTCGTCTTCCTCGCGCTCCGGCACGTAATGTAAATCGTGCACGACGACGGGGCGGCACAGTCGATGTCGGTGTATGCTCTCGGCGGCGAAATTGCTTCGTGTTCCCGGCGTCGCGTCGTGTCGCGTCCACGGAGGCGCACACGGTGCTCCAAATGCTCCAAAGTAACGTGTACGATTGTCGTCGGCGACCAACGGCGACGGAGACGGCGGCCGATGGGTACAACCGTGCCTAAAGATGGCGACGCGACTCCTCCACCGCTCGCACGTTCGGGAGGGTTTTTCGCACGAGTGCGAAAGTGACGAAGTGCCGCTCCAGGAGGCGAGAGAGCTACTGTACGCCGCGGGTCAGCTGTTGCTTCCACGCGCCGCCGAGAGATGTAGCGTCGTACGGGCGGTGCGCGGGTCGGCGGGTGCTGCCGTCACGGCGGCGCCCGGAAGTAGCGCGCGACCGAGCCGACCCGAGCCTTGCCGAGGGCCGCCACCTCGGCGCGGCATCCGCGCCAACGTCACGCGATACGCGCGTACAGAAGCGGAACGCTGCTGGCCTCTAAGGAGCCATTTAGATGGACGACTTTCCGACACGAACGTCATTTCAAAATTGAAAATTTCCATCCCGACGTGACATTTTAAATACAAATTTATGCAACTTGACGCTAAGTTCGTAATCGAAGATAATCTTAAAGAGATCGGAAAAATGTAACGATGTTCTACACGCATGTACGGATATTTAAGTAGAAATTAATGAAAGATACATATCTAGTGGTTATTAATACTGCTAATTGTTCTATTTAATGTCTCTCTAAGATATAGTAGATTCCGCTAAAAATAAGTATATTAGTCCCCACACAGCACACTTTATCCTGAGGATATCCCAGAGTGATCCACG